>OY978219.1:26570634-26820527 GCA_963854785.1 Vaccinium vitis-idaea
ATCTTGGAACTGTCCCTGGAAACATTCATGCCTGCATGCATTCGTATCTATTGCACGGTATTTCTGCAAACCACTGAAATGCGATTGAATTTAGCAATACTAGTCACAACAATAAAGAATCATCCATGCATATAAGTAGACGAGTGACCGTGTGAATATACAAACCAGTGGAAAGAAACGAATTTTCGCTATTTCGTTTATCAATCAACATTTCCTCTCATCTACCTAATATACCAGAAGACAAACCGGCCTACCCACCCTGAAACCCATGTTTTAACTTAATCATCCCAAAAATCAACAGTGGATTTAACCAAAAACCTTCACCTTTTTTCTTTTAATTTTATTCATATTAGTTTTATTTTACACTTCATTTGAACACTCAGTCTAATACGCTATGAACACCCATCATCCTACGTAGATCATAACTGAACACCTATACATTAGATCAAATAAAGCCCCCACTCAATCTAACTCTATTTTGGCTCAAAATATGAAAACTCATCGAGCACAATAATATTACGATTTTTTATTTCTTTTTATCGCACCGTTCATACAATTATATGGATTTTGTGTATACGTTGTTGATTAATAAGGCAAATAGTAACTTTTGAACACGATGCTATACCTTCCTGGAGCCAACCCTGCTACAAGGTCCTGGAGCCGCCACTGAAAACAACCAACACAAACTGGTATTGCTGCAGATGAAAAACTAGAAGAAACTGTGCATTTCGCCTGCAAAATTATAACGACATCACAAGCAAACCCAGACAAAATTCACGACAATTAAGGAAATCCCAATTGAAAACTGACCTCAAGCCACCTAGAATTCAGCATTAACAGCAATATGAAAGCTCAATTCCGAATACAAATCTCAACTAAAATGCTAGGGCCCTAGTGGGTATGCAAACAGCCCAAGTGTTTCTATATCTTCCTTGGCGTTTCTATTGAAACAGTCCCACTCAGGGCAATAAAACTGCGACTGACAAAATGGGTTGCGACCAATTTTAGAGATTTTGCTAAACTTCCAGCTGTTTTCGCTCGGGTTTGTTCATGTGTCCTAAAAGTTAAGGAAGTGAATCCAAGAGGTTTTGCGTAAAATGGAGGGGAAAGCAGTGGGTGGCTTTTTGGCGATGGGTTTTTTGGGAGTTTGCTGGGATTCTAAGCTGTATGTAGGTGAGCAGATAACATCTTCTTAATGTTGCTGTATTTTTTAATCAGTTTCTGTGACATTAGTGACAAGATTTCCATTAAAAAAGAATTTGACAGAGATTAGTCGCAGTCAAGGTCAGCCCTTTACTTTAATCTTTTACTTTCAGAGTGTTGCTAACATGTGTTCAACCGGCGCACAATAATCACATAAACAAACAAAAAAAATTCTCTCCAATATATCTTTTACACTTCTCAATACATTTTTCACATATTTCAAGGTTTTATTACGGGCCAATACAAAAAACAAATATTTATTACCACTAACTCCAATCATTCTTTTTAATTACCACTAACTCCATTAAGGTCAATCACTCTTTTTTGGGGCTTAGACACTTAGGGTGCACTTTTCTATTACAAGGTTTTTAGTGGTTTAGGCACTTTCATAAAGTACCCTAGGATGTTAGGCACTTTCATGGGGTACCCTAAGGTTTAGGTTTAGGCACTTTCATAGGGTACCCTAAAGTTTAGGGTACCCTAAATTTAGACCGTACATTTAGAATGTACATTTTAGAATTTAGACCGTACATTTAGAATTTAGACTGTACATTTAGAATTTAAACCATACATTTAGAATGTACATTTTAGAATTTAGACCGTACATTTAGAATTTAGACCATACATTTAGAATTTAGACCATACATTTAAGAATTTAAAATTTAGCACTTTCATAGGGTACCCTAAGATTTTAGGCACTTTCATAGGGTACCATAAGGTTTAGATTTAGACACTTTTATAGTGTACCCTGGGATTTAGGTGGGGTGGGTACAGAGAGAGAGAGAGAGGGACGAAGAACTGATTGGGCTGCAATGTAAAACTAATTGGACGAAGAGTTGATTGGGCTGCAACGATCAACTTTGGAGCATGCGGTGCTTTTGGACAAGTCAGCTGGAGCTTGGCGTGCATAGGGTTAAAAAAGTGGAGCGGCTCGTCAATTACTCCTATTTCAATACACTTTTTTAACCGTAATGTGTCTATTAGGCACACATTAGCATTTTCGTACTTTAATGGGACATTCGGCTTGCACCTACCCCTATCTCCAACGAAATTGTCTTCGGCTTTAGATGCACAACACTAACGGTTCGGAAAAATGTTCTAAGATTTTTCTGTACCAGTAGCAGGATCCCAACACTAACATGTGATGGATCGGATTTTATTGTATGAGTTTTGATTTCTTTAATAGAGTCTGGGAAGGCGATGCCTGTGCATGATTTTTTAACATTGATAACATTGCTTTTTAGATTTTTCTCATCGAGACGAACTAAGAAACCACAAAAAATCAACACAAAACTAACAAATTCAAAAAATATTTAAATAAGGACAAAAGAAAAAACCAAACTGATTTTTTTACCCAAAGTACCCCTTAGATTTTTTTTTTTTGCCCTTGTAGTTTGTAGGTTTTTTTTTTAACTGCTAGTTTGTAGGTTTGTTTAGATCTATTTAATGAAGTTCTTGTTCTTTTCAGGGGGGAAAAAAAATCTTGATAATATGAATACCATCTTTATTGTGCTCCTCATACAGACTCGATTCCGTCCAAATAAAGCGTAGTTCCCAAAAAGAAAATTTTCACACGATACAATATTATTACCATTTTTTCTTACAAGGTATTAATGTTGTCACATCTGGCTTAAACAACTTGGCGTTAAAAAACAATCTCCAAAAGGGATTTACTTTGTTTTTAGTTCTTGGAAGAGATCTCCCGTGTGGACCGAGGGACAGTCAATCCAGCTTTCACAAATCAACTGGCCTACGGGCCGGTGTTGATCATGGCTCCTCTCCAGTAATACACAGGAGCTTCCCGTCTAATTCTACTTTTTCCGGGTTCACACCGAACTTACATTAATGATTGAAATCGTTCATTATGTAGATCTCATGGAGTACTTTAACTTTGCAAACTTCTTGTTTTGGATACTGTTTAATACTTGATCAGAGAGCATTTATTTGAAAAAAGAGGAAAAAAATTATTCCAATCCAGTGTATCGAGTACTTATTTTTCAAGATTAATATGATCTGATCAGGCATTGAACGGTATTTGATCAACGCGAATTTTTGATGGGTTGACGTACTCAATGAGATTTGTATAATGTTATATTCCGATCATCAATCAATGTGCACTCGATATGGGCCAAACCGAACGATAAACTCTTCTCCCATTACTGGAGAGGAGCTATATCCGTACATATAGAACTGTACAAAATGGATTTTTGTATCATTGGTAACAACCTATTGAATGATATATACACATTCAACTCCAGCGACCAATGATAAAGAAGTAAATATATATTCAGTGCTCTTGGAGCACCTTCACTTAGTGTTTCAACTTTGAAGACCCTACATTAATTGTATATTGAGTAAATTACCGGGCAGTCAGGGAAAAAAAAAAGGGTTTAATTCCCGTTAAGGAGTAATGCTCATTTTAATTATGCTCTTTTTTTTTTTCCCTTCCTTCCACAGGAGCTTACATGGAACTCTTCTACCACGCTATTTGAGGAAACGCTTAATTGATTAGAAGTAAGTAACTATTGTTCACACCGGTTTCAACCCTCACTCGTTTACAATAAAGGAACCGGGGGAGGTGCTGCGCAGCCTCGTGCTGCGCAGCGTGCTGTGCGGCCTATTTCGGCGCCGTTCCGGCACTGTTTTGACGATCAGAGACGTCCACCATGTAGAGCTCGTCGAGTACTACTAGTGTACCAAAAATCAAGTCGATTGGATATCGTTAAATGCCTCATCGGAACACAAATAAGTTGGAAAAAAATTGGAACACACATGTCTTGAAACATTAAATGAAAACCATTGAAACCATTTTTTTCAACATATTTGTGTTCCGATGAGGCAGTTAACGATATCGGATTGAATTGATTTTTGGTACACTTATAGTACTCGACGATCTCTACTCGGTGGACGTCTCCGATCGTCGGAACGGTACCGGTGCGGCCCCAAAACGGGCCCGCACAGCACGCTGCGCAGCACGGGGCTGCGCAGCACCCCCCCTGATTCCTTACATAAAATTGCTTCTTTCATTTGCAGTTTCACCAAAAAAAGATGAGTGGGAGAATGTGTTTCACCATGGTGCATTCTTGGGACGCACTTGAGTTTATTTCCTTTGAATTTTTCATATATGTGGTTGTATCCACAATTCTTTGAATTTATCTTGCTTTGGTTGTAGTTGTTGTAAAGACCCGATTTTTTATGAATTACATTAATGGACTTTTAATTGTTTTTATTTTGAAAACAATAGATTTTAATTTGAATTCCTTTAGCTAGTAGCTAAATATATAATATAGAGAGAGAGATAATAAGTTCAATTCAATTATTTGTGGTTAAGGGATAAATTGGAGTAGTTAGTTAGTTCTCCTCAAGTACTAGATGATTATCTATTAGAGATATATATACACATAAATTTGTTGTTTGTATTTCCCTAACAACTAGATAATTATGTAGTACAAAAAAAAAAAATAGATAAACATGTTTTGATTGGATTTGATTTTATTGTTTTACTCTTTATGTATACTAGCAGGAAACCCGTGCTATGCACGGGTGATGAAACATTCGTCACAGTTCATAAAACTACAAAATAACCATGCTAGCTAGAGCTAAATTAATATTTATCTCTACCAAAATTAAAAAGAATCAAAGTGCCTACCATAAGAATTTTACTCAAATACATGCATGCTTGCGCCCTTGGATTGTATTCCAATATTGATTCCCCAAGCGTAGGGTTTAGGCCGGCGATAGCATGATAACCGGAAGTCCGGGTCGAGTCCACAGAGACCGAATGCGCAGTGCGTGTTGATTTGTTTCGCGAATGAAGGTTTAGCCTTAAAGCGGCAAACTTGGCTTTTGTGATTTGTGGGTGGAATTCACTTAACTTTGTGAATGACTCGGAAGATTAAAAACAACTAATTAAAACAAGGCTAAGTCAAGGGGTTCACAACACCCATGCCTTAGGCCAATTCATTCTCCTCTAACATAACCGGCTCGGGGACGTCGTTAAACGACCCCGAACGGAAGATTTGGTACTTAAACTCGTTTGACAAGAAATTGTGTTTCTCAAAGAGTAGGATTCTTGTGCCATTTATACAAACATTTTGATTGACATCGCCCGAAGCATCACACGTGCCAAGCGGTCAAGCCATTGGCTACGTGTGATCAACGGGATTAACAAATCCCAATTTTGATACATAAAGTGAATTCTAACTCTTTGATTAACATGCAAAGTTTGCATTATGGCGAGGAGAGTGAATGAGCCTAAGTCACGGGGTGCTAATCACTCCATGACCGAGCCTATAACGACTACTCGGTAATTACTAAGTAAAACATGACTATTTTTATGAAGGAAACAAAGAACATGACATATAACTTTAAAAACTGATTTTTATGGAAGATTATAAGTCTACCTACAACATTAATGCTTGAGAAAATTGCCAACAACACTTAGAAACTAGAGATTTTGAAGGAACTAGCTAGAAAAGCAAGAAAACAAAGTAACCGATAAAAACGGAAATAAACTAGATTTATATGAAGGTCTCAACAAGTACTACAACATTAAACAAGAGGAAATACCTTGAATCTAAGTGGAAAGCATGTAAATCTAGAGAGAAGGTAGAGCTTAGCTAAGAGCAAATTAATGGAGGTAGAGAGAGAAGGTGAAGAACCAAGCTAACCCTAAAAATCTGAGGTTGGGGGCCCTTTATAGGCCCCAAAAGTCGTGCTAAGTTATTACAAAAATGCCACAAGATATTTCTTGATCGGGCTCAAAAGTTGCAGAAAATAGAAGCTTCAACCGGTTGAGCAAAAAGTGTCAACCGGTTGAAAAACTTACTGGTCAAGTTCAACCGGTTGAGCAAAATGTTTCTACCGGTTGAAAGAGTAAAATTCTGAAATTTTTCTTTGTCTTGATCCCTTGACCTCCCGGCTTGTCATCGTGACTTCTAGGCTTCCCGAGTCTTGTTCAATGCTTCATTCCTTGACTCCCGGGACTCGGTAGCGGGATGGTATGTGGCCTAGGGTGCTCGGATATCCCTTGGTTCAACCATAGCATTAAGATACATCCTATTCTCGCCTTTTACCTGAAACTTAGAAAAAACACCCTCGTGCAAAAATCAATCGTATAAAGCAATGAAATATGCGTGCGCGTGATCGAAAAGAAGCGAGATAAGCCCCATTATTAACACTTTTGGGGGCTTATCACACCCCCCAACTTGGACTTTGCTCGTCCCGAGTAAACTAATCCGAATTAACTTACTATATATGCTATGTAAACTTCCCAAGATCCCCGATACGATATCTATGCTCGATTAACAAAATAAGGTATGAGTACACACACCCCGGTGAATCCGAAATTATGAAACCCACACATACACATGCCATGAACTAGGGAGAACAAATTATGTCTAAGAAAAGTAGTCAAGTGTATGCACCACATCAAGTTTCAATTCCAAAACCTCACACGGGTACGCTCGAATTCGAATTTTTCTACTCGATGAATACAATCACATCCCATGAAAGGCGCTAGCAAGGAATTGCTATAGCGAGAGATAAAAGAGCTAAGCATGCTATCAAAAGAGCGCCGAAATGCTAGAACAAACTACGTATTCACAACTATGCAAATTTAAGACGGAAATCATGCGTAGATAGATATAAACATCCAAAATGCATCACGTGGAGTTAGGAGTGACATAACTAAGATCAACTAAGGTCTTTAAAGCATATAATGACCGTGGTTTTTTTCAAAGAAGGGGACACAAAAATGGTGGTGGCCATTTTACTTGCTAGGTCGAACTACCCTTAGCCACCACCGACCCCACAAAACAAGCTGTCAAGGCCACATGCCGGCCACAACAAAAACAACATGAAATTAATTAGACTAAAAATTTGACACGACAGAAGTAAATCCTACTAAATAAGTCTACTAATACTAACGACCACCGACTCAAGTCTACTCATCATCGTCTTCCTCCTCATGGTACTCTCCCTCATCGTCCTCATCCTCATCCTCTTGTTCGAAATCAAAAGACTCCTCCGAGTCCGAAGTATCGGGCACCTTATCCTCCTCCGTTTCCACAAATTCCTTTCCGGAGCGAGACGTCTCACATTGAACTAACCATCTCACCATCCTCATCATTTTCCCCATCTTCCTCTTTTGACGCCTTTGACTTGCCTTTATCTCACGGTTGTCGTCCATAATGATTTGCTGGCGGCAGCGGAGAATATCACAATATTGGTTCACACGTGCGACACCCTTCTTGGCGGTAGGCATAGAGGAGGCAATGGTCTCGTCGCGAGCTTTCGAGAGGGCCTTGCTCTTGTTCCATGAGCCGGCAGTGATTGGCCCCAGCGAGCCGGGAACTAGTTCATCCCCCGAAGCCGGTTTGCACTTGGCTTTCTCGCACAAAGCCGAGATCATTAGGGGGAATGGTATATTGCCCCTAGCACCTCCTCTTCCCCTAAAATCCCTAATCCCGTTCCAAATTCGCCTTGCCCAATCAACCACCTCCGTTTCGGACCCAAATACCACCAACTTCTCCCCATCTTTCTTCGAAGGTGTTTTGTCATTGCTAAAAGGCGTGAGGTTGCAATGCAATATCTTGTTAAGCGCGCGGTACTTCTCCTTCAATCTACCCAAAACATATGTCTCATGCTCAATATCATAAGAACTCGGATCATCGGTGAGAATATGCACTTGCTCATTTAGGGGCTTCACCTAAGTCCGCCGAGGGTATGTGATGGAATCGCGGTCAGGGCGCCTATAGTGAAGGTATTCGGCGATAGAATCGGGTGTCACAACAACCCGTTGGCCCCCGACCATGGAGACGATCTCATGCTCAAGCTTGTGCACCACCATATTTTCATAGAAGGTCTTGACCATTTTCTTCCTAAACATCCCTCGCTCTTCGAAGAAGAACCTCAGCCATTGGCGCACAATGGATTGCACAGCAGGGTGATCTTCCATTTTCCTCAAATCCACCTGCCGCTCGCAATTGAAAACTCTTTTTTTCATTTTCTTCACCCATTTTTCTTTCTCAATTCTCTCCTCTTCCTCCTTCTCTCTTTTCTTCCTTTCCACCTCCTCATTTGGTTCAACCACTGGCCGTTTGCCCACATTTTCAGCTGGCCCTTTGCTTGACCTAGACCCATCTTTTGGTTTCCCGCTATAACTTGTTTTCTAGTCGCTACGTGCTTTCTTTTGACCATGGTTGTGATAAGAGTAGAATACAGACAACAAGTTCGAAAATCAACCGAAGTGCTCTCAACAACCAACCAGAATTCAAACTCAGCACATCCTCCGATCAATGTCCAACCAACCCCCTACTTCAATGATTCAGACGGCCAACAACAGTGCAGAGCAACAAATCAACAAATTAAATCACACAATGCAGTAAGGATGTAGAACTCAACGATAATCCCAGAAATGCAGCTCAACAAATCAACAAATAAACCCTCGAACTGCCATAATTTTCCTCAGAAATTGGAGTTCAAACCCAAATGAACTGATTCCACAGTAAGCACAGTAGCAGACCCATATGCATTTCAATAGCAGAGCACAAAATTTCCAAACGAAATTGATGATTTCTCACAGTCCAATAAACAGAAATTAAGCCAAGATTTTCGAACCTAACAGATTTTCAACTAAGTACCAAATGGGATCAATGAGAGAGGATACGCTATCAGTTACCTTGCTAGGGATGATCAACTCAGAAATTTTGCAACCCACTGATGAAAACCCCAAGGTTTGCGCTTGAAAAACCCTCTGATTCCTCTGATCCCCTTGAACTCGAGCTCTAACACCCAGAAATTTCACGTGGCCTTGAAACTTACGGTGAAAACCTTGTACTTCTGATTGCCTTTGTGGGAAAATTGGGGGTTTGGTAGTTAGGGTTTAGTTTGTTGGAGAAGATGAGAGGGAGGGAGAGTGAGGGTGGAAATTTTTGGTGGGTTTTGGAAGAGAGAGAAAGAGGGGTTACGGTTATGGTGATATGAGAAAGATGAGAGAGAGAACGTGGGGTTCGGGTGTGGTTGTGGTCTGAACCGTGAGGAGAGGGGGGTGTGGGATTTTCGGTCGTGGAGGAGAAGAGAGAGAGGGGTTAGGGCTTTGCAGTCGTGGGATTTGAGAAAAAGGTGGAAGAGAAGCTTTTATAGTGGAGAGAGAAAGATCGGGCTGGGCCCTTTTAATTTTCTGAAAATTCACCCTTTCGACCGGTAGAGCAAAATGTGCCGACCGGTTGAAAAACCTTCTGTTCGCGTTCAACCGGTAGAGCAAAATGTGCCAACCGGTTGAAAAACCTTCTGTTCGCGCTGTACCGGTAGAGCAAAATGTGCCGACCGGTTGAGACTGCAAAATCTGATTTCCACTAGAATTCTCAACCCAACTTCTTCCAATCTTATTTCTCCCATTCACACACCTCCAAATCACCTTCCTACATAAAATTAAATTCCCCACACCCCTCCGCACATCCGGTTTCCTATGTTTGAACAAAAATGGAGACTCGGACTACGGTTCAAATTAAAGGACAAGGGGACACGTGAGTGGTATAATCATTCAAGAATGCATTGTATCATATCCAAAATATGTCACCCACTCCAATATGATGCATTAATGATATCCACACTACTTTAGCATGAACGAAAGAATATTATTCGTGCAATTGCGGGAAATGAGAACAAAAAGCATGGGATGCTTTAAAATGAACTTCCACTCTAAACGATGCACGACACTTAACCACTAGAGATCAAATTGTTCGCTAAAGTTCATGTATATGCCAATGATATGGATTTAAACACAAACTTGAATTCACCGGAGTACCGACTCTTGACATTATGAACAAAATCGAGCATATTTAACGTATCATGCGTGTTAAAACCTCATCACAAGGGAAGATTACACACAAAAAATTTAATTGTATGCAAAAACAAAAAATATAAAGGATTAGTATAATCCACCCCCCCCCACCCCCCCCCCCCCCCAACTTGAAATGTGCAGTGTCCTCAATGCATGAGATAACAAAGTAAGGAGAGGGCGGAACAAAAATGTACCGACGGGGAGGCATGTCAACCTCCAAGACCTCGACCAAGTGTGAGGAATTTTTCTATCACTTACTCCGTTCATCATCGGCAATGCTTCCAAGGCTTCCTCCTTCGGCCCCTCTCCGGGACCACAGCTAGTCGTACAGGACCATCCTCAACGACTTTATAGGCCTTACAACCGCGACATTTCGTCGCATCCATGCTTAGAGCTCCTGAATGCCGCACTCACCGCCAAGTTAGGCCCAAACTACCAAGGCTGGTACGGTAGCATGGTCACCCTGCAAAAGACTTAATTGCCGACTACCTACTAAGAGAAATGATATGAGAACCGCCCGGCTCGTGTTATCCGGGCTCCACAACAAGCAATATTTACAATATGTACAATATATACAATGAGAAAGGAAAAGCCACCATGATCGTCACGCGATCGCACGGGTACTACTTTTCTTCCCAAGCTCAAGACTGTGGCTAGGCCATACGTAGCTCAAACTCGGGTGGCTATACCGGACCGTCCAAACACCGTTCGAGCACGGCAAACACTAGAGCTCTCTCAAACTCCACGGATTTTACTTCTCCTAGAAATTTGTTACGTCAGAACTCGGAGCGTCCAAGTCGCACACAATACCCCGTCAGACAATCAAGTCCAACGTCCCCAACGAAGTCCGCACAAGGCGGACACAAGACAGAGCCTGTCGCCGTGCCATAAGCATGAGAATATTCAAGCGCCCCCACCCATTCACGGAAACTCACTCTCTGCCAGGGGCTGATCTAAAGAGCGCGGGCGTTTAGTTGCGAATTACTCCTATCAGAAAGGCCTTTTATAAACACAAGCCCTATGTCACTGACGCGTTCGTGTTATCTTATCCTCACGTGTGGGGTCTCCAAGATTTTATTAAAAAGAATAAAGAATGGCCCTTCTAACCGGAGTTGGGCACACGCGCATTGTTGTCTAGCCGGCGTGCATAGCTAGTCCCAAGTCAATGATGGGAAACCCAATGCAAGAGGGAGCAAAGGGCCGGGCCCTCCAAACAATGAAGTTCAGAGGTACGCGTTAGCTCCCCGTGAAAAGTGAAGTCACAAAGACTCCACGGGCAAATCACACAAGAATTTTTAAACCGGAGGGTCGTCCGAATAGACCGGATCGACCAACGTTGCAACCTCCTCCTCTTCATTAAAATTTTCCAAAAATGGTTTTAACCTTTGACCGTTCACCTTGAAAATTTTACCATCCTTTGGATTAAAAACATCTATCGCCCCATGAGGATACACTTGATGCACAAAATACGGCCCAACCCACCGTGAACGCAATTTGCCCGGAAAAAGATGGAGTCTAGAATTATACAAAAGCACTTTTTGATTCACATGAAAATCCTTCCTTAGAATGTTTTTATCGTGAAATTCCTTGACTTTAGCCTTATAAATGGCCGTGCTCTCATATGCATCTCTCCGAATTTCCTCAAGCTCATTGATTTGGAGCTTCCTATGAGTACCGGCCTCGGGCATGCGACAATTCAAAGATTTAATGGCCAATAAGCCTTGTGCTCAAGTTCAACCGGCAAGTGACACGCCTTCCCATAAACCAAGCGGTAAGGGGACATCCCCAACACCGTCTTATACGCGGTTCGATAGGCCCACAAGGAATCGGTCAATCGCGTAGACCAATCCTTTCTATTAGGATTCACCGTTTTCTCAAGAATGTGCTTAATTTCCCTATTAGCAAGTTCGGCTTGACCATTGGTTTGTGGATGATAGGCCGTAGAGACCTTATGAGTGATACCGTACTTACGCATTAAGGTTTCAAAGGGCCTATTACAAAAATGGGTCCCTTGATCACTAATGATCGCGCGCGGAGTACCAAACCTAGCCAAAACATGCTCTTTTAAGAACTCAATGACCACTTTGTGGTCATTCGTACGAGTGGGGATAGCCTCGACCCACTTGGACACGTAGTCCACCGCAAGAAGGATATAGAGATACCCGAAAGACATAGGAAACGGCCCCATAAAATCGATGCCCCAACAATCGAAGACTTCAACAACAATGACATTGGTTAGGGGCATCATGTTCCGCCTCGTCACTCCTCCTAATTGTTGACACCTCTCACACGTTTTACAAAACTCGAAAGCATCTTTGAAGAGTGTCGGCCAATATAACCCGCATTGAAGGATTTTTGCGGAGGTTTTCTTGGCGGAGAGAAGAGTGTCGGCCCCTCTCTCCTATTTATTCTCTTTATTTGTTGCTCCTCATTATCCTTTTAATTTTAATTTTTAATTCCTAGTTTATCTCTCCATTTATCCCCACGCTTTAAAACTCTCCTATTTAGTTTCCCATTTTCTACAAAACTCTCTTACGATATATTTCTAGCACCCACATCTCTTTCTCTCCCTTTTCAACGTTAAATCAATATCTCTCTCTCTCTCTCTCTCTCTCTCTCTCTCTCAAAATTTCAGCTATCAATTCCTGTTACGTTTGGTCGTTCATCAACCGGCAATCCTCGAGTTCATCATCGGTTTTATGGTGCTAAAACATCGGAGGAGAGGTAGGGTTTCGAGAGCTTAACTTTTACTCTGGTTTTGCTGCTTACGTGTTAATTCATGCATTTATAAATGTGTAAGGATATATGTGAAACGAATAATATGTAAATGTGATAGTAAGTCGAATCGTTATGATAACGAAGACGTAAAACGAGATTGAAACAATGAAAAACGAGTTTCTCGTGCATTGTAATCTGTTTGGCAGTTTCGGTCCTCTTTCGAGTCAATTCAGGAAAAACTCAAAACTGAAAAGTTGTAGATCTTGAAAAGTTAAGCAACTTTCATATAGAACTCGTCTCGATCCAAGTTACGTAGAGTTTAATATGATTTTTTCAAAGTTTCTGTTGTAGTGAAACTCAAGACAGATTACAAACTATTCTTGAAACCCATTTTCGACCTTTTTAATGAAGGAATTAGAACTCGAATAAAACATGGAATCTGTTTGTAGTGAAAAGTTTAATGTTTCTGTAAAACCTCGTGATTTATGGAGTTAGTTTGCTATTTTTAGTAAATTGAGAAAGTTTCTCGTTTTACATTTTATGATAAGTTTTTTTTTAACTTTGTGATTGTAATATTGTCTTGTTATGTTGGACTTATGTAAATAATGACTCCCGTGATGAATGAATCCAGTTATTAAGCACATTTTGATTGAAATGTTTAATGTATAAGGATGAACAAATTTAAATCGCGAAATTTGGGGTTGGGACGTGTCCGGTATGGGTCTTGAGCCATTCGCAGATTATACTTTTTGGTAGTTTTACTGTGTAATCGGGCGCCCGAAGTATACTGTGGGTGGGGATCGATGCTGGATAAAAATTGGTGGTGATGTTGTGATCGGGCGTGAGCCATGCACAGTATACCCAGAGGTAGCTTTGTTGTGTGATCGGCGCACCTGAGGTACACTGTGGGTGGAAGCCGGTGATGGATAGTGTGTGATTGAGGAAAAGAAAAGTATAAATCGAAAGATGAAAAATGATATCAAATTGTTGATCAACGGAATTGATAACGGTTGTGAGTTTCAATGGAAATTGAGTACATGACTATTGAATTATTTAAGTATTTCCTGTTGAGCACCTACTGTTTGTGTTATTAAATCTCCTTGTTATGTGTTATAAATTTTGTTAAATGTGGAATGAACATACTTTAGTAACGGGGTAGCTTTGGGCACCCTATTGAGTGTAATTTTACCACTCACGGTGCTACTTTTTGTGGCACTGGCGTCCCCAACGCCAGGTACAGAAGGAGATGAGGAGCCGTCTGCTAATTTGGAGGTGATGGAGCAGCTAGATGGGAATCAGGTGGCGGACCCATGGCTTTATCAGTAGAATTTAGCTAGATGGCTCTGTCATTTATTTCAGTTGGATTTTAAATAAATGTTTAAGTGTTTCTGACAATGTTCGAATTCAATTTATTTCAGTTGTAATAAGTTAGTTTACTTTTAGGTTTCGCTAAAAAAAAATTATTAAGTATTCTTTGGAATTTAATGAGGTTGGTATTTTTATTTAAATAAATTATGAAATTTATTTATTAACGTACCTGATTTTGGGGGCATTACAACTGGAATTGATGCCGAATAAAAATTGGTGGTAATGTTGTGATCGGACGTGGGTCATGCACAGTATACCCCGAGGTAGCTTTGTTGTGTGATCGGGCACTTGAGGTATACTGTGGGTAGAATGTAAGGACCCGTAATTTTGCATAATTTTTCCGGAATAATGTTGGGTAAATGTGAGGAATTGAATTTTGATTACGAGAGGTCAATGTGATAGTGGTAGAATGCATTGGGTGTGTTTAAAGTACATTTGAAAGTTTAGGGGTGAAAGTGTAAAGGGTAGGGGCATATATATATGAGTTATTCTTTCATTTTTGTAAGAAAATCAGCCCCTCTCTCTTCTTCATCAGCCATAGCCCTCTCTCTCTCTCTCTCTTCTCTACTCCATTTTTGCTTGTTCAATGCTCCAAAATTGACCAAACCTTCAAGTCACCTTCAAGACCCACACCTAAAATCACCTCCACTACGCGTATTGAAGCTCGTATCGCGTTCGTATCGCACCTAAAGCTCATATTTCGGGTTGGAGCTCATTGGAGGCTAGGGTTTTCATTTTCTCACTCAATTCAAGCTCAAATCTTGAGGTAGGAAGACAAATTCTACTCCCTCTAGTTGTATCTATGTGATGTATAGCATATATCTTGTTCTTGTTGCTCAAATCCATCTAATTTATCATTTGCTCCAAAAAAATGGGTTTGTTCGAGTTTGATTTTGTGATCTATGAGTTGAGAACTTGTTTGATGCAATTGATAGTTGATTTGCACTCCTTTGATGTCCATTTGTCGCTCTACATATCTAATTTTTGGCCTATAACATCATATATGCACTTGGGGTCAATTTTCACCCCAAAGGGGTGAAAATTTTGCTTGTCTGTGAGGTCTAGCTGCTGCCTGAGCCGCCCGGGCGGAAAATCCAGCAACCACCCCAAAATTTGTTTTGGTCCGGTTTGTTCCCCGATGCCCGTTTGGCCTCCGATTGTCCGTTTCTTCGTGTTTTTTTTACCCATATGACCATTTTAAACACCGAATTCTCTTTGATATCACAAATTTGATCATTGGACACGTGATTTAACAAATTTATTAGTTTTATGGATTAAACACGCGTCGGTTGACGCTTTTTGGCGAAAACGGTGAACTTTTGCAATAAATGGGACTTTTTGGAACTTTTGAAAGACAAATTGTTTTGAGATGATATTATTGGATAAAATGAACTCTAGGGATCACCCGTTTGGTGTCCCTAGCCATGGTGCACGGAGCCCACGAAATCCGGCAGAGGGATACTTCCCTATTAAAATTGATGAATATTTTCTTATGAAATGTTGGTTTTGATGTAATTGGGTTAACTTGGCGTATTTGGCCAAAATTGACTTTCGGTATGCGAAAATGAGGATTTTGGTAACTACTTGGACTTTGGTTGGATACTTAAAATGGTTTTGGAACACTTAGACGTATTTTGGACACTTGGATACATTTTAGTTACTTCGTGGTCGAATTATAGCCTTCCGTTCATTTTATCCTTGTACATTGGTCGTGTCCATTCCCATGCTCATTCATTATGCATGTATCATGTTTATACACCTAGCGTTAGTAGAATAGTTTTCCTACTGGGCTAGTGAGCTCAACCTATCAATTTTCATGTACTCGGCATGGAGCATGAGATGGGTTGCTTGTGAAGTGATGTATACATGGAGCTTGTACATGCACGAAGTCATTTTCCCATCTTTGTCTAATATTTTTGAAAGATAGTTTTGTAACTTCCATATGTTAATCCTTTTGACTATTTGGGCCAATGTAATAACTTTTAAACTTGGTATTTATGCATTCAGGCTATGGTCGCTAGTAGTTAGAACCCGTTTATTCGTATTGGTGAGAAAGTATTTGTTGACTTTGACTATTCAAAGAGAAATTGTAAGACTTTTGACTTATTCCACGTGGATATCTTGTATATTTGGTTTATTAAATTTGAGGGCGTGATAGGAACGAAGCGTTGCGCAACCTTTCACTGGTTTGGACACCGTGCCGCTTCTAACGTTACGGGCCAGGTGGTTATGATAGCTCTAGAGAATACAAGAATGGATCTGGAAGATCAACTCAATTATGATCCGGAAGACCTTGAGGAGGAATAGAGTGCCAGAAAAAAAAATTAGGAGTTAAGCATTGGAGGGGGTATCATATAAGTCCAGACTTGAGTATTCATCAAACCACAACATGAGGATATTAGTAAAGTGCTGAGGGGACTGAAAGTAGAATATTTTGTTAGATTTAGTACCTTTAGTGAGTGACTATGAACGTCATTTCATTATTGGTCGGCAGGTTCAACCGGAGCTTACGCGTGAGCCGAAGCTAGGAGTTTTCCATTTACTATCGCACTGGAATCTTCACTTGCCAAGTGCTTCCATAAAAAGAGACGAGTTATTCTTTAGAAGAATAATACCTCCTTTTTAAGGGGGGCAGCCAGATCGATAGTCACCATTGGCAGCCAGATCGATAGTCACCATTTTCTTACAGTTAGTTTGTGCACGATTAGTAACCCTGTAGTACCTTTTGATTACTTTTTACCTCTTTTGACCTCTTCACGAATCGGTATAAAATCTAGATACCTTCTATCTATAGCCTCCAATTTGGACAGTTCAATCATAACATTTTAGTTCCGCTATAATTGTTTTATGTGCTTATTCGTGCTTATTTCGTGTTCGCATATTCTCCCATTCTCAATACTTGTCGAAACTACTAACACCATCTTTATATAATTTTGTTTGCTCAATTAGTATACTTCAGAATAAGAGTTGGTTTCATTCAATCTCTCTTTGTTTCCTTCCTAAACCAATGCCAAATTTTGATGGTGTTCAATCGGTTCAACTTTCAATCTAAACGTATCGACTTCTACCATACTTATTCTATGCTGACTTTATACTTACAAGCTCCACATTCTTTACATTTGATTCTACCTTTGTTCTCCCCTTAATGCATATTGAGACTGAACTCCTAAATATTGCATCGAAATACTAGTTCATTACTTTTGAAATTTAGACTCGCAAACCAACTTGAGCTCGGATTTTAAAATTCTTGTTTATTTAACAATTTAAATCTTTAAGAGACTCACTCCTCTTTCTTTGAGTTGTCTAACTTCGACAGTCATTTCAATTTAACTTTTGTTGTGTTAATAAGATCATCTTTGAAATTGTGATAGAAGATTCCATTGTTGGAATGATCCTGTGAACCCTTTGTATACCTCCCTAATTAAAGCTTTCATGAACAACTAGACTTGGATGTTTGATTTGAAACATATTCAGCCGATGTGGTTTCAAGACAAATATCTAGTTTGGCTTTTCATCGCTTGAACTTATAATGTTTTCTTGAACCTTGTTGGAATTTACCCACTTCACTCGCGAAAACCTTTGCAACCACTGCAATATTTTTGCAATCTAAATTCTCTACTAGTTTTCTTCAAATGTTGAACCTTAAATCATTCCTACTGGAATATTGTAGCCATTTGTTTCAAAGCATTGACTTTGTCTTTGATTAGACTTGATTGTAGCTGCTCCAATTTCTTGCAGTCCAACTTAAACATGGCCTTTCTTGTACCTTCATACATTTCAGTTCTTCCATTTGTGAACTACTTGACACTGGTTTTTTTTTTTTTATTCATTGATATTTGCTGCTTGTGTAAATTCTTTGGGGTCATAGATCATACATTTAACGAAATCCCTTAGTGTAGCTTCACCTCTTGGTAGATATGTATCGGTAGCCTTAGCTTGTGGAGCTTCCGAATTAGAGGTCTACGGTTTGCGTTTGACGTGTGACATTCAAGTAGTCTAGATGGCTAATTTTAATGTTATCCAGGGAATGGATTCGTTATCCGCCCATCGAGCCGTGATCGACTGTTTCAAAAAAAAAAAGAAAGGTAACCGCTCACTCTCCTAATCAGGACGCACTTCAAGTCTAAGGGGGATAGACAAGATTTTTCGTTGGTTTATCCGAAATCGAGATAGCACCGTAGCCTGACGGGATGGCTAGCGAGCCTAATGTTTGGGGAAGACGATCGTATGGAGTTGGATCTACCACATGTAGTGTGTGAGTATGTGGACATTTTTCCAAAGTTACCCGAACTAGCACCTCACCGAGAGTTAGACTTCACCATTGAGTTACAGCAAGGGATCGCCCCTATCTTAATGGCACTGCATCGAATTCTCCAGCCATTTTTGGTAGCTTAATAATTAAGATTTGCACACCATGCCCGGACCAGTTTATGGTGGTATCCATTATTGAAATTTTGATCTATTCACCGTCCATGGAGGAACATGAGAAAAACTACTCGACTCGCAACTTGGAGCTAGCAGCGGCAGTGTTTGTGATGAAGACTTGACACAGATAGGTAAAATGAATATTGTTGTTGACGATAATTGGTAGCTGCCTTAGCTATTTGTGAATGGAAGATAGGGGTTATCAACGAGTTCCATCTTCAACTAACGAGTACAAGTCATAGAGCTTTTTATTTTGCCTTAGTAGATTTGCCGACGCTACAAGAAGATATTTTGAAGGTTCAAAGATATGATCGAGAGATAGGTTTTCACAAGTATCAGCTGGCTTCGATAACAATCCCAACTGGGTGGACTATTGCTGATGGACGTTTGAAGTTTCTCGATAGGGTATTTGTACCAGATTTTGGGACGTTGCGGGAGTTGGTGTTAAAGGAGGTTCACTAAGTCGATTTTTATTGTTCATCCAAGAGGAAACAAGATGTATCAAGACTTGAAGCGACAGTATTGGTGGAATGGAATGAAGGCGGATGTTGCGCGGTTTGTGTCCACATGTCTTACTTGATAGTATGTTAAGGCTGAGCACTAGAGACCTGAAGGATCACTTCAACCATTGCTTATTCTAGGTTGGAATTGGAAGCATATCACCATGGATTTCGTGACTGGATTGCCGAGATCAGTCAAGAAGAACAACGCGATTGGGTTATTGTGGACCGCCTAACCAAGAGCGCTCATTTTTTACCAGTTCAAGTTTCAAACACCATGGAGTCGTACAGTCGCCTCTACAACGATGAGATTGTTCACTTACATGGAGTTCCGGTATCGATCATGTCAGACCGAGATCTACGATTTACTTCTCAGTTTTGGCAGAGGTTGTAAACCGCTTTAGGCACGGGTCTTTATTTTAGCACCGCTTTTCACTCGCAGACCAACGGACAATCAGAACGGACCATTCAAACTTTAGAGGACATGCTTAGAGCCCGCGTGATGGGTTTCAAGGGAAGTTGGGAGCGTCATTTATCTTTGGTGGAGTTCAATGGCTCCTTACGAAGCCTTATATGGAAGACCGTGTCGATCTCCAGTCTGTTAGACAAATGCCGGAGACAATAGTTTGTTAGGACCAGACTTAGTTCATGAAAGGATCGAGAAGGTACAACAAATTAGACAACAATTGGTGGCAATCCAGAGTCGACAAAAGAGTTATGCTGATAGAAGAACCCGACCGTTGACTTTTGGTGTGGGAGATCACGTGTTTTTGAAGATTCAGTCTCGGCGATGAGTTATCCGATTTGGGCAGAAGGGGAAACTTTCACCAAGATTTATGGGGTCGTTCAAGGTTTAAGAGCGTATTAGGGAGATTGCATACCATATAGCCTTGCCGCCGCAGATAGCTCGAATGCACAATGTGTTTCACGTGTCCATGCTCTAGAAGTATCTAGCACACCACGAGCACATGCTAGACTGGAACGATCTAACTTTAGACAAGGCCGCAACATTCGACAAACAAGTCGTCAAGATTGTGGACGAGCAAAAAAAAAAGTACTATGAAGGAAAAAAATCAAGCTTTTCAAAGTTCTGTGGCGTTTGTAGACACCCCTATTTTGACCCGAGAAACTTATCAAGCATCCCCAAGGATGAAAATGCCTGATAAGAGCACACGAGACTTGATTGTGAACTTGGAAACCCCTCCTAAACCTCTTCAAAATAAACCCAATCCTACACCACCTTCTAGTACATTCAAAACCCTCTTTTTTGATATATAATACGTCCCAATCCATTTTAAAATGAGGGAGATGTGCACGTTTTACCAAAACGATTCATTTTTTCGACCTTCTTAGGGTAAAATGGTCACATATTTTGATGTACAAATCATCTTGGGTTCAAACCACTTGGGTTAGAAAGTAGACTTCACAAGCTTTCCAACGCTTCAAACCATGCACAAAACGGAGTTCGGTAGCACCCGGAATGGCCCCGCGAAGTTTGGATTGTTGTGCAGTCCCCCAGTCCAGGCGCCTGGATTACCCTAATCCAGGCGCCCGGACTTAATCCAGGTGCCTGGATTCCCCAATTCCAGGCGCCTGGAATCACTTCCAGTGGGCAATCTGCAGCTGGTTTTGATTGAAACCATGGGCTTCCTCTTTGCATTACTCACGTGTTTTTCTCTCAAAACTCCCTCCAACACACTCTGCCTCCAGATTTTAAGTTCAAAATCTATTTTCCCTCTAAAATCTACCCCAAACTTCCCCATTATCTCCCTATATATACCCCCTCCCCTCCTCCATTTTGGAGGATCAGTTCCTCCCTCTCTCTCTTACTGTTACTCTGCTGATTTTTCACTAGAAACTCATTTCCAGTTAACCCTCCTCCAATTCCTTTACTTTCAACCTCAAAAACTCACCCCCACACCACATAAACCTTTCATATAATGCTTTCCTCAACCAAATTCCATCAAAGCACTCACATACTGCCCTTATTAGTTCTGTCCACTCAAGATCAGTAGCTATATACTCACAAAGTTCACTAAAAAACCCCATTCAAGCTCATTGATCAAGCCAAAAAGATAGTTTATCTACCAAAAATGCTCAAATAGGCCCTGAGGGGACATTAACTAAGCTCTAACTAGTTCCTCATACTAGTTTAGAGTTTGGAAGAGTCTCAAACATTACTGAAAATAAGTTCATTTTGTGTATCTGTACCAAATCCAAGCGCCTGGACCTGCATAATGCAGGCGCTTGGATTTCATTTTCTCTACCATAATTTCTGTCCTTTTCATGATCTATTAGTTCACTTGAAACATCGATACATCATTTGTGCTGGATGTAGCAATGCATGATCTAAATGGTTGTTTGAAGGGCATGACAAATGGTATTTTGAAAGCAAGCTAGTGTTCCAAAAGAAAGCATTTTGCACATTGGTCAAGAAGCACATGATAACCTTTGTTGATTTGAAACAACATCAGAAAAGTCACATTGAGTGAAGATAATATATCATGGTATGCTACATTCATTACATGGACATTTAGGGTATTTCATGGTCAAATCTACCTTACCCCTTTTTCTCTTTTCTTTCTTAGCCAATAATTCATGTAGAGATTCACCAAATGCATAAAAGAGTAAGGTGCATACCTAAAATCAGTTAGTTATTCTTCATTTCATCTGCATAGCATTCAAGAATCATGTTTTCTTAAGTTCATATCATGTCACAAAGTTGATCTTGAGGTCCATTCCATTCATAGAATCATTAAAACATCATTCTGAGAATGTGTGGGAAAGCCGTGAAGATTGTATTTACTGCCTGTTGTGAGGCATGGATAGGAGAAGTTTCTGCCTAGTTAGCTTTCCAGGCGCCTGGATTCATCTATTCCAGGCGCCTGCATTCAATCCAGGCGCCTGGATCTGTCTGATCCAGGTGCCCAAATTGCAATCCAGGTGTGGCAAATATGAAGATTGTGGTTGATCCCAGGGGCCTTCCAGTGCAGTTTAAGGATCATTCAGTGGTGATAAAATGTATTTTTGCATGTTGGTTATTCACTCATAACATTTTGCACAAGCACCCACATTCATTTCACTAATCTTTTTGATGCATTTATGTGTTTTCGCATGAACTCATAATCAAAGTCTATTCAAATGGTATTTTCAAAATCCCTTAAACATCTAGTAGAGACCGGTAATCACACCGGGCATGGGGGGTGCTTTAAATTCCTTCCCCTCACGTAACCTAGCTCCCGGACCCGAGAAATCTCATTTTATGAGACCAGTCAAATATTTTCCATATCAAGGGCAAAAGAGTCATTTTTCAATTGGTTTCTCGGGTACGGTCCTCAAACCCGGGTGGCGACTCCATTCAATCAATCAAAACCGTTTTCCAAATAACAATCGATTTTCGTGGACATCTCCTGTGGGGTGTTCACAGTGTTACAAAGCGATTGAGGAGACAACATGGGAGCGTGAAGACTCATTGCAAACCAATTACCCTCATCTATTAGAGACCGAGCAAACGCTTTTAATTTCGGAGACGAAATTTTGTTTAAGGGGGGTAGATTGTAAAGACCCGATTTTTTATGAATTACATTAATAGACTTTTAATTGTTTTTATTTTGAAAACAATAGATTTTAATTTGAATTGCTTTAGCTAGTAGATAAATATATAATATAGATAAAGAGATAAGTTTAATTCAATTATTTGTGGTTAAGGGATAAATTGGAGTAGTTAGTTAGTTCTCCTCAAGTACTAGATGATTATCTATTAGCGATATATATACACATAAATTTGTAGTTTGTATTTCCCTAGCAACTAGATAATTATGTAGTACAAAAAAAAATAGATAAACATGTTTTGATTGGATTTGATTTTATTGTTTTGCTCTTTATGTATATATCTTTCTCTTATCTCTCCCATTTATTCTCCCCAGCAATTATCTCCCTCTCTCCTATTTATTCTCTTTATTTGTTGCTCCTCATTATCCTTTTAATTTTAATTTTTAATTCCTAGTTTATCTCTCCACTTATCCCCACGCTTTAAAACTCTCCTATTTAGTTTCCCATTTTCTACAAAACTCTCTTACGATATATTTCTAGCACCCACATCTCTTTCTCTCTTTTCAATGTTCAATCAATCTCTCTCTCTCTCTCTCTCTCTCAAAATTTCAGCTATCAATTCCTGTTATGTTTGGTTGTTGATCAACCGGCAATCCTCGAGTTCATCACCGGTTTTATGGTGCTAAAACATCGGAGAAGAGGTAGGGTTTCGAGAGCTTAACTTTTACTCTGGTTTTGCTGCTTACGTGTTAATTCATGCATTCATAAATGTGTAAGGATATATGTGAAACGAATAATATGTAAATATGATAGTAAGTCGAATCGTTATGATAACGAAGGCGTAAAATGAGATTGAAACAATGAAAAACGAGTTTCTCGTGCACTGTATTCTGTTCGGCAGTTTCGATCCTCTTTCGAGTCAATTCGGGAAAAACTCAAAACTGACTTAAAACCCATTTTCGACCTCTTTAACGAAGGAATTAGAACTCGAATAAAACATGGAATCTGTTTGTATTGCAACGTTTAATGTTTCTGTAAAATCTCGTGATTTATGGAGTTAGTTTGCTATTTCTAGTAAATTGAGAAAGTTTCTCGTTTTACATTTTATGATAAGTTTTTCTTTAACTTTGTGATTGTAATATTGTCTTGTTATGTTGGACTTATGTAAATAATGACTCCCGTGATGAATGAATCCAATTATTAAGCACATTTTGATTGAAATGTTTAATGTATAAGGATGAACAAATTTAAATCGCGAAATTTGGGGTTGGGACGTGTCAGGTATGGGTCTTGCCATGTACATATTATTCTTTTTGGTAACTTTGCGGTGTGATCGGGCGCCAGAAGTATACTGTGGGTGGAAATCGATGACGGATAAAAATTGGTGGTGATGTTGTGATCGGGCGTGAGCCTGCACAGTATACCCCGAGGTAACTTTGCTGTGTGATCGGGCACCTGAGGTATACTGTGGGTGGAAGCCGGTGATAGATAGTGTGTGATTGAGGAAAAGAAAAGTATAAATCGAAAGATGAAAAATGATATCAAATTGTTGATGAACGGAATTGATAAGGGTTGTGAGTTTCAATAGAAATTGAGTACATGACTATTGAATTATTTAAGTATTTCCTGTTGAGCACCTACTGTTTGTGTTATTAAATCTCCTTGTTATGTGTTATAAATGTTGTTAAATGTTGAATGAGTATACTTTAGTAACGGGGTAGCTCTGGGCACCCTACTGAATGTAATTTTACCACTCACGATACTACTTTTTGTGGCCCTGGCGTCCCCAACGCCAGGTACAGAAGGAGATGAGGAGCCGTCTGCTGATTTCGAGGTGATGGAGCAGCTAAATGGGAATCAGGTGGTGGACCCATGGCTTTATCAGTAGAATTTAACTAGATGGCTCTGTCATTTATTTCAGTTGGATTTTAAATAAATGTTTAAGTGTTTCAGACAATGTTCGAATTCAATTTATTTCAGTTGTAATAAGTTAGTTTACTTTTAGTTTTCGTTAAAAAAAAAATTATTAAGTATTCTTTGGAATTTTAACGAGGTTGGTATTTTTATTTAAATAAATTATGAAATTTATTTATTAACGTACCCGATTTTCGGGGAATTACTAGGAACATGAACTTTAAATTGTAATGCAAAAATTGTCGATTTTGTTAATTGTTAATGGTTAGAATACTTTTGATAGTAGTTGATTTTAATTTTTTTGATTGGGTTGGATAAAATGAAATGGTTTCAAGAACATCTTCATTTATGCGTCTTTTGCGATGGGAACAAGCCATCACTAATAAGAATTTAATTTTTTACTGCTATTTTTTGCAACAGTATTTTCCTATTGCAAAATGCTAGTTTTCCCGTGTGATTATGGAAAAACCTATGGGTACCGAAGGGAGCGTCCAGAAAATGTACCGACCGTACTCTGGGACCCACGTTTGGGTCCCACACGAGTGATCCGAACAGTTCATTATTCTTAGAACATTTTTCCAAGGGCCTCCACAAAATTTCAACTCGATCGGACGGTTATAAGTGCTTGAACAAAAATCACACCGTTTCAACCAAACTTTTTTGTTTAAGCACTTATAACCGTCCGGTTGAGCTGAAATATGGTGGATCCCCTTGAAAAAATGTTCTCAGAATAATGAACGGTTCGGATCACTCGTGTGGGACCCAAACGTGGGTCTCCGAACACTAGGGGTGAAAATCGGTCGGTTCGTTTCGGTTTTCGGGGTGTTTGGGACCAAATCGATCGGTTCAGGGTGATTTTGCTAGGAACCGATCCCAACCGAAAAAAATAATGGACCGATCGGTTCGGGGTGGTTCGATTTTTTCGGTTTTTTTTTCGATTTTTTCGGTCCGGCGTTAAAATTGAGATGGACGGCTGTGATTTGTTATTTTTTGCGGGGTCAATTTCAGGAAACCGAGATAGGGGTGGTTTTCGGTCCAAATAGGGGTGGTTTCAGGGTAATTCGATCCAAATCGGGATGATTTTACGGTATTTCGGTTCGGTTCGGTCTGACAAAAATTCCGGGAAACCGAAACCGAACCGAGATGTATTTCGGTTTTTTCGATTTTTTTTTCCAGACTGGACCGACCGAACACCGAACCGAATTTTCGATTTTTTGGTCTGTTCGGGTCCCGTCGGTTTTTTTTTTTCACCCATACCGAACACGGTCGGAACATTTTCTAGACACTCCCTTCGGTACATGTAGTCGGGTCCTGTGATTATTTGCGAAGGGAAAAACCCATCGCAAAAGGTATTTGCCACCCCACCATCTGCCACTGCCCCATCCTCATCGCGACTCCGTCACAAAAAGGCTTTTCCGATGGTAAAGCATCAGGACAGAGCTAAGATTTTATCTTTGTAGTGGCGAAAATATATATTTAGAAAATTTAATGGTGGCGAATCTTTGCAAGTCAGGGATAATTTTTTATTTTTTATATATTAATTTCATTTTTTTAAATCTTTGTGGTGGCGGCCACCACCACTTGTCTCCTCTGGCTCCATCCTTGTAAAGCACTACTCCCTCCGTTCTTATTTGTTTGTCCACTACGAAAAGTCGTGTTACTTTTCAAATAAAAAAATAAAGTGTTTTCGTGTATCATTTTTCAAAAAAATTTACACCGAATTAAAGTACTCATCGTGTACTTTAATTTGGTGCGAAAAAATTTGAAAAATGATACACATAAACACTTAATTTTTTGATTTGAAAAAAGGCAAGAGAGAGAATGTGGGACAAACAAATAGGGACGGAGGGAGTATTTGTTACCGTTTTTTCCCTTTGCTGAAACTGTTACTTCCTGTAGTGATGTAGGGTTGAAATTGTCAGCCTATAGCCCTTGAAATTTCACCCGTTATTATCGGCAAAATTCTCTCTATTGGTCCTGTGTAGGCAAGTGGTTGGGGAAAATGTTTGGAAGGTCACAGGAAAAGGTTTGATGGCCAACATGTTCTCTTATATAGTACCCTTGATTTGCGTAAAGTAAAAAAAGGACGCGTGAACACTGCTGTGCAGACTATGCACAACACCTATCACAGTCGTTCACAAGTGTTTTCAACAGTTCGGATTAAAAACAAATTATTCGCGCGAATAATTTTTTTGAAATCTGAGCCGTCCATCGAAGTAACGGACGGCCTGAATTCTGTACAACACCTGCAAGCGCAAGCTGCACAGCAACCTCCCACGTCCGTAAAAAAGGCTTGGCAAACAATTGTAAACATAGCAACTTTCAAGCATATCTTCCATGAAGCAAACAAATGCGCATTATATTCTGTCGAAGACAGCGGCAAGCAATGTGAGTGATTTTGAAGGTTTAGTTTTCTTGGATTATTTTTCGTCTTTATTCACAAAAAATTGACCGAAAACTAACAAATGCAATTTTTTTTTGAATAAGGACAAAACCAAAAAAAACCAAAAAACCAGTTTTTTGGATTTAGCCAAATCAGGCCTTAATATGCCTTCAAGTAATTCTAATCGATTGTATGAGGATGTTCACGGGATTTCATGTCCCAGACTTATTTTTAATTTAGTTATATATGCTCCTTTTCAAAAAAAAAGAAAAAAGAAAGGCTTGGTTTTTCCTCTTCTACACGTAAATCCTGTGACAAGCATGTAATGCGATTGTAGAAATTTATCATATATGACATTTTCGGTTCTTAAATTGATAATCATTTTCGGTTCTTAAATTTATCATATATGACATTTTCGGTTCTTAAATTGATAATCATTTTCGGTTCTTAAATTTATCATATATGACATTTTCGGTTCTCACAACCTAGAGATAGTGAAACTCGCCCGATTGTTGGTGGTGGGAAGGAGACGGATGAGGTGTTGCCCGGAGGTGAGGTCAACAATGGACAAGTTGGATGGTAAATGGAGTCGACTCATTGAAGTGTCATGCATAGTATTGTACTACGAATTATTGTATTTGTAGCAAAGGTAGTTCCAGGATTTTTGTTCATTGGTGGTGATAAAAACATAAAGAAAATATTTGTATCCAAAGCTCTAAACAAAATAAAAATATCTTTTTGAGTTGAAAAATAATTGAGCCTAGTTTATTTTGTTTTTTTTATCTATAATATTTAGTTATTTACAAATTTAAGGTGGATTTTTATTTACTTTGCTCCAAATGAATAATTTACTGCCCACAATATTAAAGAAAGTTCAAATTATATGAAAAAAAATGTGCTTTTTTGGATCAGGGGGTTCAAATAGCAGACAATACTAAAAGAATATTCAAATTATATGCAAAAAAAAGAAAAAAAAAAGAAAGAAATTTCTTATGTATTTTTTAGTTCAGAGGGTTCACCTAAACCCCCTTGATTACTAGTGTACCTCATTGATTACCATTGTTGCCGCCCCTGGTTTGTAGCATGGTTCCTCGATGTTAGTACTCCATCCAAGGTTGTAAAATTCGCTAGGCACTCTTAGGGCGGTCAGACATCTTCTAGCTTTCAGGGTCGAGTACTCGGCGCTTAGTCGGACTAGTCGGGCTAGTAAGGCTAGTTGGTGAGGGGCCTTCTAGCGCTTAGGCTGCGAATACTCGGCCTTCCAGAACTTCTTTTAGAACACTGACTCCATCTGTCCCACATTTCTTATCCATTTTTCAGCATATGTGCCATTTTTAAAATTGTTTATATTTATCAATCTATAATGTTTTCTATTGCATATATATAACATTGGAGTTTTGAAAATATAGATAGTTTCTTAGGTGTAGTAAATAGCGAAAGTGGACAAGAAATTTGTAATCTGACTTGGAATCAATCTGTGCATATACCGATCTATATGAACAGATCGACCCATGGGGGCCATTTACAAGTCTCACACAAAAAATCTGAAATGTTTATTAATTTAAAAATAATTTTTCAAGTAGTTTGGCTAAAAATCAGCTCAGTATAATAACTATACGTTGTAGATCAAATGTTTCTATTTTTCATTTAGAAAACATGACCTAGATTCTGAATGGAAAATGGTACATTGGATCAAGCACTTACAGTTATCCGATTAAATCAGGTTTTTACGAGGCCACTCAAAATATTATTTTAAAATTAATGAACGGCTTGGATTTTTCATGTGAAACCAGTAAGTGGGCCCCATAGGCCGATCTATGCACCATCTCTGCAGAAATTTGGGACGGATTATCTTTATTGGGTGTGTGCTAAGATGACAACGGTGTGCATTTATAAGAGATTATCTTATTTACGGATGCTGCGCCACCCATTGTCGGTCTCACTATGCGATTATTGCAATAATCTGATCCACTCATCTTGCAGGGCACGTAAAAAATGTATCCATGCCAAAAATCAGTTTGATCGGACATCGATAAGTATGTCAAAAGATAAATTTTGGTTTAAAAAATAGACGGTCATGAACATTTTAACATAAAAACTACTAACAAAATCTAGACCATCCGTTTTTTAAATCAAAATTTAACTTTTGACATACTTATCGATGTCCGATCAAGATGATTTTTTGCTTGGATATTTTATTTTGTAGGCCTTACAGGATGAACGGTTCAGATCATTAAAATGTATGCTCGATCGGGCCACGAAAGTCAAAGATTTGCACCACATCTATAAAAATGATAGAGATACAACAATTAGTCTCTAACATAACTCTAACACAATCACGTGATGCATGGAGCCGTATGTGTGGGGTCCACATACAATGTGAATATGTTTTTTTGAACGGTATGTGAATATGTTGGAGTCACGACGGAGGCAAGTTGTTGTACAAATATCTCTTTCGTAAAAATAAGTCAATCACTCATTTATAATCCAAAAATGCTAAATCTCCCACTTTTCCCCTGCTGTCTGCTGATAGCTGATAACATTTTACTATATTTTCTTAAAATTCTCAGCACGCCCGTTTGTCTCTCCGAGGCTCGGAGCCCTCCTTATATCCAGAACAAACCCTAGAAATTTTGATTACAGCATCAACAGTCCCATAAAAACATTTCACATTTTCAGTTCCGTGATTCACTGGAATTCCGTTTGCCATGTTTGACTATGTAAATGCCTGATCCATCATTTTCCAGAGTTTATGGAATTTAAATTCAACAATTCCAATCATTTTACTACAATATAACCCATTTCCTCTTTCTTGTTCTTTGATTGTCCAACATGTATGTATAGCCAAATTGGTGTCAAATTATCTTAATGTACCAAGGGCCGGCGCCGGCCCTCAATTTTATTGGATCCCCAGCGGCTATTGTCTATAATAAAAGGAATTGTTGACACTGTTGTTGTATACGTAATTTATTAAATAATATGCTCGGATTGAGGATTTAGACACTTTATTTGTTAAAGATTACTTCTTTTTGAGATGAAGAAATCTGGGTTGTGATGGAGAGCAGTGGAGAAGCAGGAGATGATCAGGGTTCTGGATGGTTGCAAGTTAAAAAGGTATAATTTTTCCTTCAAACCCATCTTCACATTTGTCATAACCCTGTGTTTGTGTCTTCTGATTAGCCTTTTTTTTTCCTTTTCTTATTTTCTTTTTCGTGGGAGAAATCAAAAAAGAAATTGAAGCTGGAAACAAGTACGTATGCAAGTTATATATGCACCAGGACTGACTCCAGCATTTTTTCCCTTGCGAAAAATTTGAGGAAATTGACGTACTTGGTTCTAAGTAAAATTGTTGATCTTGTCTTTATATCTAACACTACGTACTCAGATTAAAATTCTCATAATCTGCTTATATTTTTCTCTGAATGAATTTGTTTACTTTACTGTCATGGAGAAATATAAATACTAGTGGAATGTGTATGGGCTTCAAATTTGTGGTGTTTTGGGTATGTCTTGGATTTTTTCTTAAAATGATGGGTTTAATGAAGTCTTGAGTTGTTAGGTGTACCATGTACGTGGTGATGTCAAAACGTGGGTGGATAATGGATTCTTGTTCAATCTCATCGAGGGCACTTCTGCTGTTTGCAATTATCCTCGTGACCTATTCAACGTAGCAATAATCGCTTGTTGAACGGTTTGTTGAGGAGCTGGAATTGTGATGAGAGAAACATCTGCTGTGTAATTATATGGGCCATTGCCTCAATGTAACAAAAACTGTGTCTCAACCAAATTGTTTCAAGGCCATGAGTTGTGATGATGGAAATGTTTGTTATGCATAATTTTCTTGGACGCAGTTCACGTAGCAAAAAGTTTGTTTGACAAATTGTTTAAGAGCTTGAGTTCCTTAGATACTAGGCAGGAACACTGAATTTAACTAGGTTAGCTAGGATTTTTATGGTCATTTGGATCATAAAACGTCTCATGTCATCTGAAAATTTCATTAGTCTCTTCCTCAGAGACTTCACTTCGTAACATGTCTTCCATGTAATTTCTTATTTTCTGATTTGCACAATTGGAACTAATATAGATAGTTAAGAGATCATTTTTTTTTTTTTGGCAGAAGGCTAATTTGGTAGCCAGATTTTGTTATATTTTCTTTAATAACATCATGCTAAAAACTTCTGACTCCCCGCATCCATGGAAAAATCATTGAAAGAGGAAAGCAAAATCCATTGTTTTTATTTATTCTTCTCTGATGTTTGCTTGTAAATGATTTGGGAAAGTACCATTTGTTAAAGCTTGGTAACTTTCTAAGAAGCCGTCTACACATTTTGCTTTTAGTGGCATGCTCTGATTCTCTTTGGTTTTCTGTATTTCCTATACAGAAGCATAGAAGTAGTTCAAAATTCTCTCTACAAGGTTGGGTTGGGGGATTATCTGGAAAACAGACTTCATCAAATGTAGCAAGTAGAAATTCAAATGGAAAATTGGGTGTGCAACATTCAAAAGCAGAAGGTTTTTCTGTAAATAGCAAGGGCCGCAATGCTAATGTTACTTCTGGTTCTAATGAAGAAGAACCGAGCGTGCATTACCTTGATAAATGTGTGGTTTCCCACGATAACGAGTTTCCTAAGTCACCTCTTCTAAGAGCTACCACAAATTGTGATAATAAACCTGAAGTTGTAGAAGAGCCTCCTCAAAAAGATAATGATAATTTTCAAAAAATCAAGTGGGGTGATTTGGACGATGAGACTTTGGTATTGCATTTGAAAAAGAGCATTGGAGATGAAATTAGGTTTGGAGAGATTAGGAATGATCATTTTGCCAGCTCTTCTTCTTCCGCCGAGGCCAAAGTGGACAATTTGGTGGTATCATCAGCAGAAGCGGATCACAGTATTCGGCAGTCACTCCCGTTGGTTTCAGATGACGAAGAGAAATTTAAGGAGGTGAATGAAGTTACTTCAGAAGATGTGAAAGTACAAATAACAAATGAAAAAATAATTAACTCGAGTTCTCATGTTTCAAACGTGGAGGAAAGTTGCGATGAACAAGTCAACTCAGTTACTAATGAACTTGACGAGGTGATGGGGGAACTTGCGGTACCTGAGTCTGAAATCTCTGAAGTTCCAGTGATAGAAAGGGTTTCAAGCACAGAAGCAATGCCCCAACAAATTGACTCATGTACCCCTGAAAAGATTGGGCCTGAAAAACAAGGAGAACCTATGGCAGCAGCCTTCATTGATGACACTGGCCATCAACAGGATAATAGAATCCTTGATGATGTGTCAAGTGTTCGGATTTCAAGTGAGACCGACGGGGGTGATGGGGGTGAAAGTAAGGAAAGATTTAGACAGAGGCTTTGGTGCTTTCTGTTTGAGAATCTTAATAGGGCTATAGATGAACTTTATCTTCTTTGTGAACTAGAATGTGATGTGGAGCAGATGAAAGAGGCGATTCTTGTCCTTGGAGAAGCTGGGTCTGATTTCAAAGAACTACAGTCTAGAGTGGAGGAATTTGAGGATGTGAGAAGGTCCACTTCGCAAGCAATTGATGGGCCTCCTATCATGAAGTCTGATCACCGCCGGCCACATGCACTTTCATGGGAGGTCAGTATGCCCCTTTTTTGTTTACCAAAGTTATGATTTATCTAACACTGAAAATGATGTGAAGTTATTCATAGTGTTAAAGCACTCAACCATAAATATATACAGCTATCATCTCTAGGTGTTTACTCCCATAGGCCCATACTTTTCCAGGCAAGATGGAAAATACGACTTTTTGGAGGTAGCTCCTTAAATATTTATAACTGCAAGACTATAGCTTACATTTCAAGAAGTATCCCTCTGGTGCATTCAGTAATTTTTTTTTGAAGAGTATATTGGTGTAAATACATAGATTTGATTGCTTTGACTTCTCAAAATGGACAAAATTTCAGGAAGAATGAACTGTAAAAGTTGATAAGTTTGTTTTTTTCTTGACTACGAGGAACAGTACATTATTAAATGAATAACATTAAAACCATTGAGATGATGATGGCCTTTTGCAAGAAAATGGAAATTTTCCGTTTTCTTTGGCAATAATTTTTAGAGCACGATGTAGCATTGGTTAGATAGTTGTCCACATGCTTCTGGTATGAGCGGTTGGACTGTGGCCATCAATTGGTTCAATCCTCATGATTTGCATAGTACTATTTAAGGCCTTGAAGTATTTAGTAAAGAAATCTAGTTTGACATGAAAAGCTGATTCTTGTGAGCTATTAGACGAATGAAATTGTATTCTTATGTTTCGTGGTCAAAACCATCAAAATCTTTTCAAAGGTCACAGACAATGAAGTGATGCATGATAAATCAGTAATGTTGCCAGAGATCTGACTCTCTTGAGGGAAAAATCAAGTGTGTGCGTCCACTGTTTTGAGGCATAGTAGGTATCCACTGCCATGTGAATAAAGAGCACATTCCTCCCCGGAGATTTCTGCGAGTATCTAGTCCATTATATCTCCACTTATGTGACTTTTTCTAATCACATTGACTATTTGATTTTTGTCTTTATTAATCTGGGTTCAGGTTCGGCGAATGACAACTTCTCCTCACAGGGCAGAAATACTGTCTTCATCACTCGAGGCTTTTAGGAAAATCCAACAAGAAAGAGCTAGCATGCGTGCAGCTAGTGGTGCCGAAAAGCTGGTGCTTGATTGTCCTAGTTCCCATCACATAGCTGATGAGAATCCAAAGAACAATGCAGGGAGAAGTTATGAAACACCCAATCCTAAAGAAACAGTCATGAAGTCAAGGAAGCAGAGTGGAGCTTCGGATACTATTCGGCGAAGCTTTAGTGGGGAGAGGAGGAACTCTGACCCAAACAAGCCTTCCAAAAAAACCTCTTCTCAGAATAGCCATCTTATGCTACAGAACCCGGCTAACTCTGGTATTAATGTATCTGGAAAGAGCAAAAGGGAACAACAGGTTGGATCTACTTCTGATACGGAGAAGCTGCTTCCTAATAAGAAAGACAAAATGTCAGCAGAAAATATGGTTGAGAAAAGTCAAAAGTCTGTTGATCACACTAAGAAGCAAACTCCTCTTTCTGAAAGGGACAAGGAGAGGAGAAATGGACCTTCGTGGAAATCAATGGATGCTTGGAAGGAGAAAAGGAATTGGGAGGATATACTTTCTTCTCGTTATTCATATTCTCCAGGGGTGAGTCGTAAAAGTGCTGACCGTGCGCGGACTTTGCATGACAAACTAATGTCTCCTGAGAAGAAAAAGAAGAATGCTTTAGATTTAAAAAAGGATGCAGAAGAAAAACATGCTCGAGCTATGAGGATTAGAAGTGAGTTAGAGAATGAAAGAGTTCAAAAGCTTCAGCGTAACTCAGAGAAATTGAACCGCGTCAACGAATGGCAAGCTGTTCGCAGCATAAAGTTGAGAGAGGGAATGTATGCCCGCCACCAACGTAGTGAATATAGGCATGAAGCTTTTCTAGCCCAGGTGGCAAGAAGGGCTGGTGATGAAAGCAGTAAGGTTAATGAAGTTCGTTTCATCACTTCACTAAATGAAGAGAACAAGAAACTCATTTTGCGCCAAAAACTTCATGATTCCGAATTGAGGAGAGCTGAGAAACTTCAAGTAATCAAAATTAAACAGAAGGAAGATATGGCGAGAGAAGAAGCCGTTTTGGAGCGAAAGAAGGTTATTGAAGCTGAAAAATTGCAAAGGCTTGCTGAGACACAGCGAAAAAAGGAAGAGGCTCAACTGAGAAGGGAAGAAGAAAGAAAGGCATCAAGTGCGGCACGAGAGGCAAAGTCTATAGAACAGATGCGGAGAAAGGAGGTTAGAGCTAAAGCCCAACTAGAGGAAGCAGAACTTCTAGCCCAAAAATTAGCTGAAAGACTTAGTGAAAGTGAACAGCGTCGCAAGTTTTACTTGGAACAAATACGGGAGAGAGCATCAATGGATATTAGGGATCAATCTTCACCTTTACTAAGACGTTCATTGAACAAGGAGGGTTTAGTCAGATCTACGTCAACTAGCAGTGGTGTCGAAGAGTGTCACATGAATAATGTCACTGATGCAGGAGGTTCTACTCTTCAGACTGCTAATGGAACATTACAACATTCATTAAAACGAAGGATTAAGAGAATTCGTCAGAAGCTCATGGCATTGAAATATGAATTTCCGGAGCCTCCGGTTGGTGTTGAAAATGCCGGCATTGCATATAGAACAGCAGTGGGAACTGCAAGGGCAAAAATTGGAAGGTGGCTTCAGGAACTTCAGAGACTTCGGCAAGCAAGGAAAGAGGGGGCTCCAAGTATCGGACTAATAACTGCTGATATGATTAAGGTATCATTACACAACCTATTTCTGAAGTTTTTACTTTTGTGTACTGCTAAAGTTGGAAAAAGTTGTTCCAGCATATTGTCAATTAGAACTTGCAATCTGATGCATGAAGGAATGTTAATAGTGATTGCTCATAGAGAATCGAGTCTTTGTAATTTTGTCAAGTGCCCTCGTTAGACACCTGTCTAAGGCTATGCAACTTGTATTTAACATCTCTAATTGGACATGCATTCACCATGTATAAATGGTTAACCTACTCTATAACAATGCATAAGACTTGTGATTTTTGCACGACTTGCTCTCTATTACAGTGTTTAAACACCATTTTATCCTTGACACAAAATAGAATTTCCGAAACACCATATCTAGCAGTCTCCCCGTGTCCTATATAAATGAGTTAGAGGCTGTCCAGAATCATATACTAGTTTTGGAGGTTATAATTAACCAATGTGGGACAAGCTCTAACAATTCTAACTAATAGCTTTTGTCATTTATTTTGTGGATTAGTTTTTGGAGGGAAAAGACCCTGAGCTGCAGGCCACTCGCCAAGCAGGTCTGCTTGATTTTATTGCTTCTGCCCTTCCAGCTTCTCACACATCCAAACCTGAAGCCTGCCAAGTTACAATATATCTTTTACGACTTCTAAGGGTAGTACTATCAGTTCCTGCAAATAGGAGTTATTTTCTTGCACAAAATCTTTTGCCACCAATTATCCCAATGTTGGCAGCGGCTCTTGAGAACTACATCAAGATTGCAGCATCATCAAATGTCCATGTTGGCTCCAACTTGGTATTGAGCAAATCGTCAGTTGAAAATTTGGAGTCCATGTCCGAAGCACTGGACGGGTTTTTATGGACTGTTGCGACAATTATTGGTCACGGATGCTCTGATGAATGCCAGCTTCAAATGCAGGATGGTTTACAGGAGCTTGTGATTGCATATCAAGTTATTCATCGGTTGCGTGATCTTTTTGCACTTTATGACAGGCCACAGGTGGAAGGTTCACCATTTCCGTCTTCTATTCTCTTGGGTATAAATCTGTTAGCAGTTTTAACATCCAGATCCAGAACAACATCTTCCATTGATTATGAATCTTTTCCAATACAAGCAGTAGCAGAAAATGGAACTACAAAAGCTCAGCTTGCAGAGGCTGCAGATTTTGGGTCTTCCTCTGTAAGTAACCCCAGTGGAGATAATAGGCCTCAACCATCAGCACTCAATGGTAGCATAGTCTTACCTTTGCCAGATTTGCCAGAAGATAGGCCATTAGATGAACCATGGGTGATAAAAACAAGCACCGAAGCAGTATTGGATGGAAAACATTATGATAAGCTTGAGGATGTTAGTAGTGGAATGAATGGTTCAGATACTCGAGATGAGTCCCAGCAAGATTTGATAGATTATACTACAAAGTCTTCTGCCTCTAAGAAGGATGGCAAGAACACTCTCTATGATGGTGGTGGAAAGAAGGTTGAATTTAATTTGGGCTTGAAACCACCTGTAACATTTCTTCTTTCTGCCATATCTGAAACCGGCTTGGTGTGTCTTCCTTCCTTGTTGACAGCTGTGCTATTGCAAGCGAACAACAGATTATCTTCTGAACAGGTAACTATTCTTTTTGCAAATACATCGTATGAGGTCAATGGTTATAGGTATATTGTATCCACTTGTAGTTTTTATATTTTTCAAATTTGCACAAGCACAAGGATTTTGTCGTGAATTTCACCATGATGTTACTTCCCAAACAGCTAAGAAGAGGTAAATATATTGGTGGAAGTTCTCAACTTACACTTTATGAAAACAGAAACTACATTGTCGGGTAGTCAGTAAGAAACATAATGCATGCAAGAACAGGTATCTATTCTCTTTGGAAAGACATGGTCATGAGGATATTGTTGTGAATGTGTCATCATGATGTTACTTCCCAAACAGCTAAGCAGTGGTAAATATATTGGTGTAAGTTCTCAATATGGCCATCACTTGATGAAAACAGAAACTACATTGTCGAGTAGTCAATAAGAAACATAATGCAATAGCAAGAATTAACACCAATATTTTTATTGTGTTTTGCTAGCATCCCACACTGAATTTCTAATCCACTAACCACACAAGGTATTTTTAATTCTTCCTCAAACACAACCAAACTTCAAAGGGGTCTCGATGGATTCAGCCCTGAAATTTCTGTCAAGGCAAGAAGGGGTGTCAATTGGATCACCCTATTAAGTTACCATTAGTCCCAAAAGCTTAAGCTGTTCGGAAATAAGCCGACAATGTATATCAAGCTCTCTAACACACCCAAAACTACAGCCTCCAAAGCGCAAGCGTAAGGCTTCCCTGAATGTGTAACTCTTGGTCTTGAGCTACAAGGGATCCACTCTCAAATAGCTCAAGCAAGTCTCTACTTAAGCAGTCTAAGAAGTATTTTTTCATTTTCATTAGACAGTTAAGAGGTGTAAAAGGGAATTTGTCCTGTGAGGATTTTCTGTACCTATACCTATAGCATTTTGGTTTTTTTAGCGTTGTACCCCATGTGATCACGTTTTTTGTGTATGTGTCCTTTGATTAACTATATAGCGAGATGTTTGGAAGGCTTGGATGATGTTGCCCAAGTTCTATGTACTGTGTATGGAGATAGAGGGATCAACATATCATTTTAGGATTAGAACGTGTTATATTCTGCTCTAGTTGTCGTTACTCCATTCTTACCACTTAGAATTCCTCTTCATTATTTATGAGGGTATTTTGGCTCAAAAGCAATGTGGGAGATGGTTTCAAAAGTTCTACATTCGAGATTTCTGTAACCTGTAGTTTGTTTTGTTTGGATTTTATTTTTCCCTTGGCCTATTTCTTGAGATAATTTATCTCTTCTTCATAGCCTCATTTTTGTCTACGGGTGGCATTGCCTCAAGTCATGATTTATAGTTTATAAAACTTATTTGCCTATAGAGGAAATTATTCATGTGGCCAACCCTATCTATTAGCAGACAAGGCCTGTTTGGTTTGGTTTGTTATTTACTTACAAAAAAAAAATTCATTGGGTACTAGTGGTTGTTTTCTTTTGATAACCAGGTATCTGGGCCAGCTTGCGCGCACCTCGACTAATCCTAGAACCCAATCCCACCATCCACTAGTGGGGCCCCCAGCTAAAGCCAGAGCAAAGCTCCATATAGGCCTATGGTGATTGCGGGAATTTTTTCCATGGTTGAGGGTTTAATTACTGATATCTTTGGTGATTGGTGACCTTTTTTTAGTAACATGACAAAAACATCATATTTATATAATAGGCTTACGAGAAAGGGTGTAGAGGTCAGGCTGACAACCACTAGTGGGATTGGCCATGGAAGAGCCGGACCACTTGGCTAGGCCGTCAGCTCTATTATCTTCGTAAATTTTGATGCTAAAACTTGGGGGTAGGTTATCATCCATGAGAGAAGTCCAAGATGGAAACCATTATACCAAAGCATTATTGGATGGTGTCACGTCAGATCATATCCAACTGTTGCTACCGAAATTTGGTCTCTGTAGCATCGTTTTTCAAGGACCTTAAAAAGAATGAGACCGAGAGAGTAAAGTGTTAACTGTTCAACAAAATTCTTAATTCTACGCCAATGGCAATCCAAAACAGAAATACCTACATCAAAGGTGAACAAAATTTCTCCTACTCCTAGTGCCTCCTGTGTCGTGGCTGGTGGATCTTTTCCAGGAGTTCTAGTTTTGGAGAAATGATTTAGTTTAGAGTGGCTGTTTTATTTGATTTTATCTCATATAGATCTGGTCTTTTTGTCTATGTAAATCAGCAATTTTTACAATTTAGTAGAGAGTGCTTTAAAATGAAACTTGTTCCTTATCTTTCTGTTCGGATGGTGGGGGGGCTAGCATGGGCTCCCGAATGGTGTAGCCTTCCCGTATACTGGAACTCATACCTCAATGAAGGCATGATTTGAACCTCGTCCTCTCATGCAACAACAAAGTTGCTTTAAGAACTTAGCTTGTAAAGTACCTTCCTTTGAGTAATAATCTTGTACTTCACTTTCTTACGTTTTTCTGTTATACTTGTTGAGAAAGAGCATTTCAAGTTTGTGGTGTTGCCTCATTTTCCAAGCCTTTTTAATACTCCCTCCGTCCCTTTTTTTATTGTCGAGTATTCCATTTTGGGCTGCCTTAATAAGTGTGTGTTTTGAAAAGTTAATGGGTAAAAGTTTTAACAATTATTATTTTGCCCTTTTGAAAAATTAATGGGTAAAGAGTTAATGTGTAAAAGTGGACGATAATTTTGGAAAGTGGAGGTAAAAGTTGATGTGAAAGGTGTAAAGTGGAGGTAAAAGTTGATGTAAAAGGTGTAATGATGACATCTCTTTAACAAGTTGGATTTATGAAGCAACACACTGAAAAAGGGACGGTGGGAGTATTGATTAATTTAGGTTGGCCTAAGGTTGCTTTTGCTGCATGTGTTTGGACGTTTTTGGCGAATTATGGGAGGAGCATGATTGTCTCAGTGGATTGATGATTTCTTTAGGAAGATGAGACCAGTTAGGATGGTGATAGGCTGGAGCTATGTTAAGAAGCATAAATTAAGTAGGGGAAAATTTATTTTTGACTTGATCATTTAATTCCGAGATAATATAATGGTGGGATTGCAGGTGTTGCTGCTTTTTCTTGTGATTATAAATTCTAAATCATTGTTACAGTTAGTTTTTCAAAAATAGAGGTGGGAATCTGGGGATACATATAGACTATATAGTTCTTTTGATTAGTTATTACAAGTGATTTCAGATTAACTATGCTGATTATCAATATTGTTTTCCTGTAGTTGGCTTTTTCGACTGGTTAAACATTATCAAGGCACCAATTTGTGAACACATGCACATGAGGAAATAAGCCGGCGTACACTATTTTCATTTTTTTAGTATAACACTTGCAGAGTGTCACTACTCCCTCTGTCCCAAATTTTTAGTCCACCTTCTATTTTTTGAATGTCCCATAACAGATGTCCATTTTGACAAGTCAAAGAGAAAAAATTGATCGATTTTCTTTTTTGTCCTCTTCTTTTGAAGTGGCACAGTAGCTCTTATTTTCAAAATATGGGACAACTTTAGATTGCCAGGGGACGATTAAAATTATGGGAGGGAGTATATCTTGATAATCATCTCACAATGTTCATATATGGTCTTATGCCGATGTTATATCTCCAATTTTGTAATATATGTGTGTTCGTCGATTATGATTACAATTTTCAAGCTAATGAATCGCATCTGAGCATTCTGTTGTTGTGCATGGAATAATTGAAAATGAATTTTACTCTGTTTCAGTCCTCCCATGTTCTTCCTTCTAATTTTGAAGAAGTGGCAACTGGAGTGCTGAAGGTTTTGAACAATTTGGCTCTGATAGACATCACTTTCATGCAAAGGATGCTAGTAAGTTATTTTGATTTAGCAACAATGTTCGTTTTTATTAAAACCACAAATGAAATTATCCCTATGAACGTCACTTTCCATTGCTTGGTTCGTGTTCTGCAAGTTTAGTTCCTTGTGGATCTACTAATCTAATTAGTTTTCCATTTTCATATCTCAATCACAGGCCAGGCCAGACCTGAAAATGGAATTCTTCCACTTAATGAGTTTTCTTCTTTCTCATTGCACAAGCAAGTGGAGAGTAGCTACTGCTCAGGTGATTCAACATGCCATTGTATTGTCCATTACATGCACTACATTCTTATATCCAATTATACCTGGAAAACCACTGCTTGAGTTCCCGTTCTGAAAATGGAATATATATATATATATATATATATATATATATATATATATATATCTGCCTATATATTCCTGCAGTACATATATTGGCATGAAAAAAAGCATAGATTTTGTCACAGAATTTTTTTTTTGTCTGTTTGTTTTGATAGTTGTACGACTTTTTTGATGCTACAGAACTGGTTGCATGCGAATGTTTCTTCACTTTCTAACATTCGCATTGGAATGTGTGAAAAGTGTATAGAAATATGTGAAATTGTATTGAAAAGTGTATTGGAGTGTCTTTTTTGTTTGTTTGTGTGCTTATTGTGTGCCCATTGGCACACGTTAGCAAGACCCATATATATATATAGGTGTAGCTTCTAGTCCAAACCTCCCGAGAATAAGGAAAAACTGAATTTTTTTGTGTTGCAAATTATTTTTGGAAAATCTGAGCCGTCCAATGTGTTCAGAAGGTGTTTTCAAGGGTCCACGCGGAAAATCTTCAAAAAAAAATACCGGGAAGGGCTTGATCCAAGTAGTTTTTCGCAAAAACTGTATTTATATATTTTTGCGAAAACTGCTTGGATCAAGCCCTTCCCGGTATTTTTTTTTTGAAGATTTTCCGCTAGGGACCCTTGAAAACACCTTCTGAACACATTGGACGGCTCGGATTGTCAAAAAAAAAATTTGGATCATGGAGGTCCGGAAACGGGAGGTCCAGAGGAGAAGCTCTCCCTATATATATATACCTCAAGCTTCTAATCCGGGATTCCCGGATTAGAGGTTTTGGGGTGTTTTTTTGTGTTGCAAATTTTTTTTGAAAAATCCGATCCGTCCAATGTGTTCAGAAGGTGTTTTCAAGGGTCCACGCGGAAAATCTTCAAAAAAAAATACCGGGAAGGGCTTGATCCAAGCAGTTTTCGCAAAAACTGTAAATATATATTTTTTGCGAAAACTGTTTGGATCAAGCCCTTCCCGGTATTTTTTTTTGAAGATTTTTCGCGTGGACCCTTGAAAACACCTTCTGAAAACATTGGACGGCTCGGATCGTCAAAAAAATGATCGGATCATTGGGTCCCGGAGTCCCAGATCCCGGAGGAGAAGCTCCCCCTATATATATATATATAGGACCCCCTTCTAATAAGGGTCCCTTATATTAAAATTCCATGCGGACCTACCCCTTTTTCAACTTTTCGGACTAAATTTCGATGATCCGAACCGCTCAATGTTTTAAAAATGTGTTTTCAAGGGCCTACGCGAGGAATCTCCAAAAAAAAATATCCGGAAGGGCTTGATCCAAGCAGTTTTCGATAAAAACTGTACATATATAGTTTTTATCGGAAACTGCTTCGATCAAGCCCTTCCGGGTATTTGTTTTTTAAGATTCCTCGCGTAGGCCCTTGAAAACACATTTTAAAAACATTGAGCGGTTCGGATCGTCAAAATTTAGTCCGAAAAGTTGAAAAAATGGTAGGTCCGCATGGAATTTTTAAATAAGGGACCCTTATTGGAAGTTTCTTGTATATGTATATATATATATGGGATCCCGTTCTACTAAGGACTCCCTCAAACTCGTAATTTGTGGACCTCATGGATCGGGGTCGAATCTCGACGATCCGAACTGCTCAATGTGTTTAAAACGTGATTTTAAGGGTCACCGCAAGGATTCGTCCAAAAAAACTACTCGGAAGGGCTTCATTCGAGCATTTTTCGATAAATTATATATGTACGGTTATTATGAAAAACCGCTCGGATGAAGCCCTTTCGGGTATTTTTTTTTTGTGATTCCTCGCGTTGGCCATGGAAAACATGTTTTAAGCACATTGAGCGGTTCGGATCGTCGAAATTTGGTCCGGAAAATCAAAAAAGGGGTGGTCCTCACGGAGGAGATCTTTGAGGGAGTCCTCAATAGAACATCTTCCTATATATATATATATATATATATATATAGAGCCCTCTTCCTATCCAAACTCCCATAACTTAGTTAAGTTACGGACCTCCACTTTCCGGACCAAATTTCGACAATCCGAACCGTTAGATGTGTTTAAAAGGTGTTTTCAAGGTCCACCGCGAAGATTTGGCAAAAAAAAATTACCCGGAAGGGCTTGATCGGAGCAGTTTTTCACAAAAACGCTATAGGTGGACCTTGAAAACACCTTTTAAACACATCTAACGGTTCGGATTGTCGAAATTTGGTCCGGAAAGTGGAGGTCCGTAACTTAAGAGGGTCCGGGAGTTTGGACCGGAAGTCTATTGTATATATATATATATCCCTCCGTCCCAAAAGTTAGTACATTATGAAAAAAAATGTGTAGGTTTCGTATAAAAAAAATATGACTAACGTCTACCATACATAAATCTTTGATTTTTTTCACAACAAATTAAAATCTCAATTAATTCTTTAATTTGGCCGAACAAATTTGAAAAATTATGAGTGGAGGTCATTTTTTTATCCAACAATTGCACGTCTTTTCTTTGTGTACTAACTTTTCGGGACGGAGGGATTATATATACATGTGTGTGCATAATGTACATACATACATGCACGTATGTATGTGAACTCAAGCACATATGTCTGCACATAAATGCAGAACATAATCATGAACACACTTGGGATTAGCCACGATCTAGTTTGATACCATCGTTCTGTTTCAGTTGCATTATTTCATGACTAGAACTAATTGAAGCTTCATTGTGATGGGGGCAAATATCGGAAAGCCTTTTTAAATGCTTGTTTGCTATTTGGTGCAATGTGTCCCAGGTCGGTTTGCTTCTGCTGGAATCTTTATCACTGCTCGGTTATTTTGCCCTGTTCCACCCAGAAAATCAATCTGTCCTTCGGTGGGGGAAAAGCCCTACCATCCTTCACAAGGTTAGTGGACATGCCATTCTTTTTCAGATGATTATGGAACTTTATCTGCAATAACAGATCGTTTGGCGAAATTTTATTTCGAAAAAACTGAATTTTATCGTGTAAAAACAGGTATGCGATCTGCCGTTTGTGTTCTTCAGTGATCCGGAGTTAATGCCAATCTTGGCCGGTACACTGGTTGCTGCCTGCTTCAGTTGTGAGCAAAACAAGGGTGTGGTTCAGCAAGAACTCAGCACCGATATGCTAATTTCCTTGCTAAGATCCTGCCGAAATGGTTCGCCAATTAATTCTCCAGTAGAATGTAATCAGCTTGGTTCTGAATCTAGAAAACTTCTAGTTCAAGGTGAAATGCCCCTTAGACCCAGCCGTTACAATCTAAAAAACACCCTCAATTCTTCTGGTAAAGGCTGCGGTGCTTCAGGGATCAGCTTCCGAACTAGCAAGATGAGAAATCAGAAAGATAGCAGAGCTTTGAAACTAAGTGAAGAAATGGCTGTGAAGAAAAGTCAGTCACCTTCAGAGACTGCCTCCACCGTGATGTTGCACTCTAGATTCTCTGGAAGCTTCATTGACCGAGCAGAGCAGTTTTTTGCAGCAGAGACCACTGAGTGATGAGGTATGGTCGTTAATATCCTCGCGAAGTGCCTGCCGTAAGATTGAAATTTGGAGTTCATGCGTAATGCCTACTTGTATCAACTTGAGCAGGTTGTTTAGATGACTGATCAGATTTTGGAAGCTGATGGTCAAATTTCGCATCCTGTCCTGTCTAGATTGGTAAAATAAATAAAAGACTAGGTGTTCAAGCTTGGACGTTTGTAATTATTCTTCTGCAATAATAATAATACTATTATCAAGTTGGATATAACTTTTCACTCTTTTTCTTTGGGTTTTGCTGAAGGAAATATGGGGGTGAAAAGTCTGTACGGATATGGGCAATATATATATAATTTTTTTTGAGGCAATATCTTTTGTAATTTTTCACTTTCTTTTTCTTTTGCTTTTTGCAAGAATTCTTCTATCATGTCCAATGTCCCATTGCTACAAACTAATGATACGGAGTACTATATTTCATTTTCCCTTCACTTACCATTCCTCGAGTACGTGCCCATGGAGGTGTGAGTTGATTGTGGTTATTGTAGGAAATCTACTCTTCTCTGAAATAATATCTTGCATAACCCCTACACTATATAGTTTTTTTTTTTTCATTTCATTGAAGAGAAACAGTTCTTTACGACAAAATCCAACCATCATTAGGTTACCAATAGTATCGGAAGTTCGCACGTAATTGAGAGATTTTCATTGCCCCTGCTACAAAGTTTACAAATGCTTGCTATTGACGATACATTATTAAACTGCTGCTCTGCTTTTATCACCTCCTACTCTGATTGCTAACTCATCAAGTAGATTACAAATGCTGCATTTTTTCAAGCTTTTAAGACTGATGTTGCACAACAAAGAAAATAACAAATATTCTCATAGATTCTTCATTCACGGTCGGGCTCCAGAGTACGCACTTCCAGGAACCTCTATTAAAAGCTCATCGTCCACTATGTTCTCCATTTGATCACAATCCTGAAATAAATATCAGGCAACATACTTCAATTAACAACAGAGACAAGATGACACGAGTTTGAAGAAAATAAAGGAGAAATTTTCCATGGAGGGCGTAATTAGAGTCCAATCTGGTGCCTTAATCCAGGCAACAAAGAGAACCTAAATAAATTACATGAAAACCAAAGTGGCTCAATCGTAACATGGTTTCATTTTGATCAGAGAAATATTCTTCTTGTTTTTCTTTTTTTTAAATCGATCAGAGAAGTTGGAAGTATCTTTTTCCAACTAGATTTTTAGAAGGATCATTTTTCCCCAGGAAACCACTTCAACTGAAACCATCTTTGCAGTATGCAAGGCAATACCAACTGGATTTTAAGAGATGGCTGATTTATGGATTTATCATGTTGTATTCTAATGCAATGAAGTAGTCAAATGGTTTCACCGAGAGCACATCCACCATAAATCTAGAGTTGCCAACCGTATGTGGTTTCATCGACTAAGTAGTATGTAAGATTATATTGGTTCAAAAAATAAATAAGCAGACAGCAAATTTCATTTGATTTCAGGAAGGGCGTGATACCTTAAGATTAGAACCATTTTGTTCTGTTTCTCGAATATTTCTGAGGCCATTCATGATGACTTTAAGTTGTTTCTTGGCCTCGATCCTCGCTAAACGTCGTTCAGCACATTGCAAAGCAGTTACATCAGCATGACATACCACACAGAGAGTCCTCATGTTCTCTAGCCTACATTCCCCTACAGAAAGATAGAAAGAAAAGAAAAAAAAAAAAATCACCTCGTATGATGAGCTAGTGAATTTTGGAAATCAATGACAAGCCAAAGTTAAGAAAAATGGCTTTGATTAGGAGGGTAAGATGCTTGAACCAAAGTTGACGACAAGTTTGTTATCTTTAAGTGAGAAAAACTAGCTTATGATCATGTTATCAACAAGAAATCCAGCAAAAAGTATGTAAAAAGATGAAATTCCAGCCTCAGGGGCCAAACGTAGAAAAGCATCACTGCTGGTAAGAAAGAACAACTCCTTGAATAGTGAATTGGAAGGAAGAATCACTTATGAAATAGCAGAATTATTTCTTGTGGAAAAAGACAATAGGACACTTATTAGTATACCTCCCCCTTGATAGACAGGGACAATGTGGTCTGCATGCCATGCATTGCCCTCACTTGGATCTTGTACAAGCTTGTCAAGTCTGAAAATTTTCACAATAAATGACACTGTTTCAGCACCATTTAGCTATGGAATGTGATGCAAATGAAGTGCAATCAGTTTCAGCCATAGCTTTTTCTCTTCTCGAAATCGAACGCCCAAAATTTAAAAATCATTAACGAGAACTGATACCTCGTTTGCATGCCATATCTTACTACCCATGACAGTATGACGCATGCCAGTGCTTACTACACATGACAGTATGACATCATGTCACACTTAAAAAACACTTATCAAAGAGTGTCAGATGCGTATAGTGGACACATAACCACCACTGGCATAGCTCGGTAAAAGTTTGTATAATTCAGTACCCAAAAATTGTTATCATAGGCATATGAAGATGGTGTCATATGGTAAAGAAGAAACAAGATACTTGGAATCAACAAGATAAAGGGTAAAATTATCGCGTAGAAACAGAGGAACAACAATGGACTTCAACACAAACAAAGAGACCTCGCATCAGCTCTATGCACCTGATTGGTAATATAATATCCTGGCGCTGCAATTGACAATGTGAAAAGCAAGTAATAATGGAATTATACACCCGACATATCAACTCACAATTTCTTACGGCTGGCCAACTTTGGTGCTACCTTCTCAATATACTTCAGCCGCTTTGCAGTGGATAAAGCTCTTAGGTGTTCCACAAGCTTATGGCAATCTAGTTGGCAATTTGCACAAATCCCCCGTTCAATTTGAAAAAGCTCCTGGGTAACCACCAAAGGACACATGCACTTTCAAAGAATGTAAAGTCACACTTATCATGCATAAAAAGCCTTTCAAACGCATCTGAGGGTTGACATGGTTCAAGGGCTAACCTGACGGAGGAATCTATTACTAGTTCTGAAGCGATATTCTTCATAGCAACTCAAATTACAGAAAAGATCCTCAAAAAATTCAGGTGTCTTGGCATTTTCTCCCCTGAAAGTCCAGATTCTCCAGTCAAAGTTCAGAAAAACTGTTGCCAATAAATGCACGAGCATTAAGCCACGCTTACTTGCACGGTGTTTGACAGAGTTTGCATAATGGTTCGCCCGTGACAGTCCAACCCTGAGTGTATTCTTTCTCCTTTTGGCAGTGACCACCAGGGAGATGAACCCTCTTCCACTCAGCATTTGATGGTAACACATGATTTATCTCATTCAAAGGTGTGGTGCGTCTCTTGCTTCTCCCTTTCAACAATCCCTGCAATAAAGAATCCTTCCATCGTTACCCAATGGCCAATACTTCATACAAAATACAAGAAAATATTGACTAAACCAAATTAGTCAGTGAGATTGAGGCCTTCCAGACATACCCCGCTATCATGGTTAAGGCTTTCCTTCAAACAGCACAACTCAACAGATAATGGAAGTTGCAAAGGCTTGGCAAGCAACCTGTTTCGTTGAATGGGCCTAAGATTTTTCCACTCCTTGATAAAAGCCAGAAGAACAGGCCTATATGCTGGATTATCCTTGATTGATTTAGAAACAGCTTTGCTGTTGTTGGCAGGAAGATCTGGTGACTCAAGTTCCACAGGTCGGAAATTTTCAAAAAGTGGTCTTGGTCTTGAGTCTATTCCCGGAATACAAGAGTATAAGTGGATCCTTCCAGTATATTGGCTCACCTGAAAAGTAGGGAAACAAAACAATGCCTGAATGTATTTTACCTTGATATGTTCTGCTGCACTAAAAAGAAAAAAGAAAAAAAATTACAGAATCTTCAAGCAACCAAAATATATCTTGAAGATGGAAGGATTAGTTAAGATCAATCTAAACCATCGTATTATGTAAAAAAAATGGAGAAACAAAAAAAAATAATGATAAGACCAGACATTATTGGGTATCCTGAACACTGAACGTGGACTCCTATATGGAATAGAGATATTAATAGCTCTATTACTATTCCTATTCATGGGACAAATTACAAAACTAATCCAATCTACATACAAGGAAAACTCTGGATTTGTTCTTATTCTTCTTAAGGGTCTTGGCCACCCGGCCTTTTTCTCTTCACATTTCTCTCAAGTTTCTGCTACTTCTTTCGTAATCAGCTGGGTTGCAAAAACTATTTGATGATTCCCGGCATATTTTAACATAATAATTTAAGGTACCCAGAATTACCTCGAATCGGAGACATTCAACTTGTATAGAGCTGCTTGAATCGGCTTCAATCAGCTCACCTGATCTTTCAGAAATCGAACTCCCTCCCTGCATTGCAGATTAATTTAGAACAGAGTCCCCACAAAATATCAATGAATTAATTAGTAGATAAAGCATAAAATGAATCTTCATCAGGGGAGAATACACAAGTTACACCTCTTCTAATTGATTGTTGTCCTTGGCGCTTTCTTCCAAATCATGTAGGTGATTTAATCCAGTGCATCTAGTTTTACCTTCAGAAGCAGTTGCTAGTAATCTTCCACCGGGAACAGTACGCTTCGACATATCCAGATCAGAAACCATGTCAGCCTGTTCACCAATCAGAAAATCAGAATTATCAGTGGAACATTGCTACAAGCAAATACACAAACTCACGCTAACAGCAATAAGCAAATAATACCTCATCAGAATCATTGTCTTCTTGTGATGCATCGCCACCGGTATCACTTTTCAGTTCACTTCTCTCATTTTTCATTTCAGCTAATTCACTGAATTCATCCACATGCCAGAGATCTGTACCAGAGTTAACTCTAGAGAACCGCTTTAGCTCTACACCAGAGACTTCACGCCTATCTGCTCCCTCTGTAGATGGATTATCAGTACTTCCAACTATTTCGTGATAAGAAACTTTTTCAACCTGTCAAACCAGAAATACAATGCTGAAGAAGAGAAACCCTACAATATGACTGAAACCCTACAAAAGATATCTGATAAGCCCCTAATATTGTAGATATCCGGGCTTATCTAGCTCATTTTGTTCACACACACGCATTTTAACGCCTTATATGATTGATGTTGCACAAACTGTGTTTTTGATAGCTTCAGGTCAAACCACGGCATAAGGCGCATTTGAAGCGCTTTGGGACACATCCCGAGAATCTAAGAGCCAAGGAGCGAAGATTTGGCTAAGGATTGAGAAGTCCAAGGGTCACAAGATCAAACCGGTAGGCTAACGCCATGACTAAGACTCACAAAGATTTCTGGTGAATCCGGGAGTAATCAAGTGCCTACAAGGCCAAGTGGCATCCCTCCTGAAGGCCACACGATGATTTTAAGTGCGTAGGAAGAGGTCCGGAAGCACACAAGGCTCAAGGGCTGACCAAGACAAGAACAAGAGGCCCAGTTATCTATACCAAGATCAGAGGTATCAATACCTCCGCAGTGAGAAGCTGAACAAAACGTTGGGTATCGATACCCCTCAGATTGGTATCGATACCCAGGCAATTACGGGGGAACATTTTCAAGGCAGGTATTGATACCCCTACCCGGAGTATCGATACCAAACCGTCCAGGCAGCTGGTTAAAGTCACTTTTTGGACTTTCTACTTTTGGGAAGTTTACTTTTTGGTGCCTTTATAGATTTTGAGAGAGAGAGAGAGTAAAAGTGTTGTATATATCCTCTCTCTCTCTCTCTCTCTCTCTCTCTCTCTCTCTCTTCTACTTTACCCTTCATTTTACCTTTTAGTCTTTTATTAGCTCCTCCCTCTCTCTTCCATTGGAGGGAGTTCCAAGCTCTCTCTCTCTCTCTCTCTGGAAATCTCATGTAAGCTTTCATTTTCTGTTAATTTTTCGTGTATTAAACTTGTTCCTCGTACTTAGATCGTTATATAAATCTAATTTATTTTCGTTTTCATCTAGTATTTCACTTTCATGCTTTTCTAGTTGTTTCCTTAGAAAACCCTAGTACTTAGTTGTTGTTTGTTGATTTATCAAGGTTTAATGTTGTAGGCAAACCTAGGATTAACATCAAAAATCAGTTTTTAAGAGTCTAAGTCATGTTTTGCATTTTCTTCAAATTTCTAGTCTTATTTTCCATTATGGTTAGTGAGTAGTCTACATAGGCTTAGTCTCGGGTTTAATCCGTTCATATCCTCAAAAAGCTTTCACTTCTTGTTTATCAAAGATTTAGGGTTTCATTTTATGTACCAAAGTTTGGGTTTGTTAACCCCTTTGATCCCACGCAGCCAAGGGTTCTACCGCTTGGCACGTGAGATGTTTTGGGCGATGTCAACTTAATCGTTTGCCAAATGAACCGAAAAACCTTAATCTTTGGTAAATACATTTTCTAGTTAAATGGTTTTAAGCTCTAAATCTTCCGTTCGGGGGAATTTGACGATGCCCCGAGCCGGTTATCAAGAGGACGGATTAACCCTAGTCATGGTCATTAAAATCCCCTAGACTTTGCCTTAGTTTAATTAGTCTTTTTAAATCTTCTGAGTCGTTCTCGAAGTTGAGAGAATACCACCCACCAAATAACAAAATAAGTTTGCCGCTTTAAGGCTAAAACCTCCTTTCACAAGTCAACCACCACGCACGGCGCATTCGGTCTCTGTGGACTCGACCCGGTCTTTCCGGTTATCATGCTACCGCCGACCTAACCCTACGCTTGGGGAAACACCATCCGCAATACAATCCAAGGTCGCAAGCAATATCTCCGGTTTCAAACTAGATATTTTTTTATTCAAAAAAAAAAATGACATTGTGAGCTTCATCATAGAAGTGAAATAAAAAAAAATGACAGTGTGAGCTTCATCATAGAAAATAAATTGAGGCTATTGAGATTCTCATTACAAATACATAGCCCAGAGTTTCCAGACATTGATGCAGAAAGAAGCTAGACAATGAGTATCCATTCAATCATGTACATATCACATAGCTATTAGCCTCGCATCAATGAGAGGACCACATTGCAAGCTTGAATAAGCTCCAATGACACTTCATGCATAATGACGACTCATCCGAATAATAAAAAACCAAGAGGATAGTCCATATCTTTTACATCTTACAAGTTACAACGGAACGAAATACATACAAGTTCTCTAAGGTCCTATAAGTATTAATCACAAAAACACATGTCAGCTATCCAAATTGGGGGTAGCCCCTGGATATATAAGCGGAAACTGATCCCAAAACACGGCCCGAAAATACTTCTAGTTTGTTAGAGCCCAACGAAGGAGAGGAAAAACCTCAGCAATTCTAAAAAAACAGCCTACATCTTCATCACATGCAATCTCAACTGAAATTCCAATCAAGATGGTGTTACCAAAGGCAAAAGAATTACAAATGCAAAATCAGCTTGATATTTTTCTTGGGGCCAAACCATTGGTCAATTCAAAATTTAAAATTGCAAATAGGACATGCATCAACGCACACCAAGTCAAAATTGCAAATAGGACATGTTGTCAACAAGGCCACCACTCAATGTCCTAACTAGAAAGAAGAGTACTAAAAAATCAAAATCAGATCTAGTTCGCCTAAAAATTCAATTGCACGATAATGAAAACTATTCGTCTTCAAACACTGTAATGATAATAAGTTCACAAGCACTTCGATTTTTTGAATCCTTGAGTGGCGACAACTTTCCTTTTACTTTGAATTGTACCTCATTGTCTGTCATCTCATATGAAACGATTTAAAATTTGCACCAACACTATTAGCAAAACTACTTAATTATCACTTCTGTCCAGATGACCATGAATAAAACAATCTAAAAGCAATCTTTGAAGTGCTTGTGACCTTTCTATTATAGATTAGGACTGCCCGAAGCGTAGAGCTAGGTTGCACATAGCATAATACCTAGAAGCCTGGGGTTGAATCCACAGAGACCGACTGCACACGGCGTGAGTCTACTTGCAAGTGAGATTTCGGCTTTAAAGAGGCCAACTTAGTTTGTGATTTGGGGGTGGAATTCTCTCAACTTCAAGAAAACTTGGAAAGATTTAAAACGACTAATTAAAACTAAGACGAAGTCTAGGGGATCATAATGATCATAACTTAGGGTAATCAGTTCCTCTCATGATAACCGGCTCGGGACATCGTCAAATGCTCCCGAACGAAAGATTTAGAGACTAAAACAAATTTACTAAAAAAGGTGTTTAACAAAGTTTAGGGTTCTTTGATCCATTTGGCGAACATTTAAATTGACATTGCTCTAAGCATCACACGTGTCAAGAAGAATGAACCCTTGACTATGTGAGATCAAAGAGATTAACAAACCTAAACTTTGGTACATAAAAATGAACCTCTCTTTGGTAAACAAGAAATGTTTGCTTTTAACGAGAAGAACGGATTAAACCCAAGTCATGGAGTTTAATCACCCCATGACTAAGCCTATGTAGGGTACTCAGTACTCACACATAGTATTCAAGAACATGACTAGAAATGTAAAGGAAATAAAGAACATAATTAAAACGTAAATAAACTTGATTTTATAGAAGATCCAACAAGTAGCTACAACGTTAAAACACGAGAAATTAACGGAACTTAAAGACTTACAAGAGTTCTTGAAGAAATAAAGCTTGAAACCTATGGAGGAAAATGACTTAAAGTTACTCTAGGCTAAAGGAGGAAGAACGCAGGGGGGTGGGGGGGGCGGGGGGGGGGGGGGGGGGGGGGGAGGGAGAGAGAGCGAGCTATTTATACACATAGCTCATCCTCCCTCAAAATGTCCTAAAAACATACCATTAATAGGAACTTTCCATAAAACGAAAGCCAAATAGTAGCTAAAAGTGGCCAGAAAAGGGCTCTGTATCAATACCTAGCCTCTACAAAAATTTTGCCCATAGCCTAATTGGTATCGATACCTAGGTTTCCTAGGTATAGGTATCGATACAGGATGGTCTGTTCAGCAAGGACAAAAAGGTATACCTCACTTTCAGAGGTATCAATACTCAGGCCTTTAAGGCGGCCTCTTCTTTGTTTGTCACCCATTGGCCTTGTGTACTACCGGATCTCTTCCAAAGATTGTGCGAGCTTCGGGAAGGGTAGCACTTGGTCTCGTGGATACTTAGGTATAGGGGTGTATACGAGCCGAGTTTCACGGTGCTCAAGCTTGGCTCGCCAAATTTTAAGAAAGCTCGAGCTCGGCTCGGCTGGCTGGCTCGGTTAGCCATGGTAAATAGCAGAATATGCTTTGCCAAGGTTTGAGGGATGCTGCGTCTTTATTTATAAGGAGGTACATTGACTTGAGTTTTAAAAACACCCGATGTGGGACAAATGGGATTCATGAGAAGCAAAGGGTTTTCCATCAACTCTTTACTCTTCACAGGTGTGAGGCTATCCCACATCGGAAAAATTGGAGGAAAAGGTAGTCTCTTCCCTCTATAAAAGCAAGTCAGTGCATGAAGCAGACCCACTCCTTGTGCTGCGCCTGCCATGTGCTAACACGTGGCGCACGCTTGATGTACAAGTAGTAGTACATATATGTCTGTATGTGTATATATTTACACATATGTATGCGGATTATAATATATGTACAATATTAGTGGCTCGCGAGCCGGACCAAGCCGAGCACTTAGAAGCTCGGGCTCGGCTTGAATTGAAAACAAGCTTATTATTATGGCTCGAGCTCGTTCGTTTATGGGGCGAGCCGAGCTTGAACGAGCTCATAACGAGCCGCTCGCAAGCGGTTCGGCTCATCTACAGCCCTACTTGGGTACTTGCGGATTCCACCGGGAATTATTGGGAAGGATATGCCGTTTTACTCCATTTTACCTAAAGTCCAACAAAAACACCCTAACGCGCAATATCATTACAAAACAAAGATTATATGCGTGTGAGTGTGGCAAAACTAGGGAATTAGGCACTCACATATACAATGTTGTGTGCCTATCATGAAGAAATCCTCAGAGTGGGGACTCTAGGAAATCATTGTGATGGGGTCATTTACAGACTTTAATCGTACTTTTTCAGAAATAACCTTAAAACTAAGAACTATTTAGCCCACACCGAAGGAAAAACCTTACATTTGTATTGAGAAGTATATCTCCAGGGGAGTCATTATACTGTAATGACAGGGTAAGAATATAAATGTAAATGAATCTAGATGTATTCCCAAATCTGCCAAATCCAAAACCATGAACCGTGGCTTTAAACCAAATGGAATCCTCAATCAACGCCAGACTTATCGGTGTTCTATCTGTTTATACTGTCCCATGTTCTTCCCCAATTTAAAACCACAAACCCTTGCTTGAATGGGGATCCGAAACTAAAATACTTTTTTGAAGATTACCCGGTGAGAGAGAGAGAGAGAGAGGAATATTACTCTGCACCACTGGCTAATAATTAGGGCCATCTACATGATCAAATACAACAGTGCCAAATATTACTAATCAGGAGTAGTATTTTGTGACTTTTGTCCATGGGATCAGCTGACCCCACATCTTAAACTGTGGTGTTGCCTCTGCCGGTCTGCCCTCTAAATCCTCATCTACATAACCTATTGTTTGGTCATTCGTCAATGAGGGGAAAAAATGGATCTGGAAAGTGGAAAGTCACCATTAATTTCACAGGGAATCTGAAATCAACCCAATAACAGCCTCAATCACGCCCCCGGTATGGGTCGCTACATGAATCTTTGGGGCAGAAATTCATCCTTTTGGTTGTTACCTTCAGCCTAAACAGTCCTCCTATCGTTCTTCCTGTTTTCCATAGCCTTCATCATGACCCAAATACCTTTATAATACCGACAAAATAAAGGGGTGAAGGACACTACGACTGTTTACTGTACCATCAAATGAATCTTGCATGCTTTTTTAAATTGGCATAGATATATAGAAAGGGAAAAAGAACTTTAAGATTAGAAATATTCAACACTAGGCATGTGATGATGAGATTCCACCAAGACAAAGAACTACAAGAAAAGCTTAGTCAGGATGAGTATATCCGGTAAGCACAAGCATGAAATCAAAACATAAGATCTTTTTTAAAAAGAATACCTCAATTTCGTGTATTGCTTCATACTTCCCATCTGTTGTGGATGATACCCGTTGTAAACTTTTGTTGAGATAATACCAGCGTGATTCATCCAAAGTATCCTAAGACAAGATATATGATATATATGTACCGGCAGAAGAAAATTATCTTTCCAAAGACTGCAATAACCATTTCACACCACAACAAAGTGTGACAAGAAAAAGACAGAAAAAAAAAAAATACCTTCGCACAGAAGAAATACACATTAACAGCTTTGGTTTGCCCTCGCCTATGGGCTCTATCTTCAGCCTGTAAGCATTTGAGACACACTATAAGCATCCAAAGCTCACAGAAGAAACTAACACAATATGTTTAAGCCTGAAAGTAAGCAAAAGTGATGGCTATTTTACTTTCTTTGCACATTAGAAGCAGCATAAACTAGAAATTGGTTAATTGGGTACTTATTTTGTTGTTTTTTCCTCAGAGAGGGAGAGCTTGCACCTCTAGAAGTGTTATACACTTGGAATTTCAATTGAAGCAGTTAAACTACCAAATTTGGATAGTGTGTTGTTCAGGATAACAGAATGCAGAGTGGTTAAACTGGTGAAGAAAGTTGCAGAGCAGTAATACAAAGAACCAGTGTTTTAAAAACCGGACCGGACCAGCCGGTTCAACCGGTTGGCCCGTCAACCGGACCCTCAGCTGGTTTGGTTTCACCTAATAACTGCTATGTTTCAAAAACCAGTCTAAAAAGTGAGAATCGTTCCAGATTCGCGGTCGAACCGCCAACCCGGGAGAACCGGTACTGGGTTCATCAACACAGACCGTAAAATTTGAACTAGTTTTTCGACACGTTAAGGCCAACGCTCACTGTCAAACGCTCACTTTTGTACTGGGCCCACATATAGCCCATGCTCAGTAGTCGATGACAGCTAGGATTCAAAGGTTTCCTTACATTTTATAAAGGAAAGTGAAGCAAGGAGTTTGATTCCCAGCCGATGTGGGATTGGTGAAATGCATTGGAACGAGATATGAAGTACCACGCCTATTATTTCTGCTAACTTCCAGTACATATAATTTTTTTTGTATGCTTATGATAGGCGCGCAATATGTTCACATTAGCGCCCCTAATTTATCCTTTCAAAGTCCATTTATTTTGTTACTTGGAGTATAATGCTTCGTTTATGCGTTTTTGCAGATATTTGAAGGCTTTGATTAAAAAAAAGCGAAATCCAATTTTATTCGGAGTCAAAGCGAAGCCCGTAGTCAAATAAAATCAAGTGATAAAGAAAGCATGGTATTGGGCCTTATAAATTATCTCCAACAGTCCACGCGGTTAAATAAATTGTTGGGAGAATTACAACATATACATGCATGTGGGCCCAAACAATTGTTTATGGGTTTAGTTTGACAAGAGTGGACCAGAGAAGGAAACAATGGGCTAATTGGCAGCCTAATTATAACAAAATGAGGTGTCGGCTAGGGCTCTACAAAATAGCCTTTCGAAACAAGAAAGTGGGGCGGCACTATGATGATTATAAAAAGAAGGCAGAAGGCATTAAAGGGGGAGAATTGGTTTTGGCCAGAAGGCTTTTGAACGTGGAGACTCGACGTCCGTACGGCAACAAGAAGTTGAGCAGCAAGAATTTTGACCATGGCGATTCAATCAACATCTTTTGATTCTCTCCTAATCATGGCCTGCTAAACATCTCTCTTAGGGTGTAGATGAAACCCTAACCAAGTAACTATGTTTTTATATTAATTTTGGATTTTGATTTTCGAAACGACAGTTGTATAACTTTGGGACTTATTTTTATGATTCGATCTTATTTTTCCTATCTAGTTTAATGTGTTTGTTTTCTGTGAATGCAAATACATAGTTATGCAACAATTTTCTTGGCGCATGGGATTGTGAATTAGGATAGTCTATGCCTAGGGAAGACAAGTCGTGCCTAGATTAATTAGTTTTAGAATCGAAGACGATTCGTGCCAACCGAAGATAGGTTATGCCCGGTTTTCAATCACATGCTATTTTCTTGTCGATACTGCTAGGGCTCGTAGCTTTTAGCAAGTGATTGTCGTTTCGGTAATTGATTTCCCTAAATTAATATAATTACTTGGTTGCGAAGTTAGGGTGGATTCGAAACCCTTAGACCTTTTTCCATATTATTTAATTCACAATCTTTCCTGCTTTTCATTATTTAGATAATTTTAACAACCAAAATCAAATCATTTTTTTTCCTCGAATTAATTTAGAAATCGACTGAAATAATTGCATCTTAGCCTTTAATCCCTGAGGACGATACTCGGAATATTTGCCACTATTCGAAAGAATAGTAGTAATTGTTCAGTTTAATTAATTATTTTTGGTGTGAAAAACGACCTACCAAATTTTGGTGCCGTTGCCGGGGATTACAAGCACGGTTGCATTGTTCCAGTTGATTTTTATTTTCATTCCTAGTTTTTTTTTTTTTTTTCTTCTCATACTAGTTTAATTTCTCTCTCTTTAGCATTGTTTTCTCTAGACACAGGGAGTGAAAGGTTACAACGCATGGAGGTGAGAGATAAGCAGCATAGTTCCAATCCAAATGCCCCATCATTCCGATCTTCAATTTTTTATAACACTGTGAGTTATTATTATTATATTCTTTTTAAATTACTTGTTTTGGTAGAGTAGTTTACATTAAGAGTTTTTTTTCTTTTTTTTTAATTTAAAAAAAACACATATTATGGCTTATTTTGGAGATTATTCTTGGAACATTGAGTTGAGACCTGAAGAGATACAATTGCTTCCCAAATTTCATGGCTTTTCATGTGATAACCCATATTTGCATATCCAGATATTTGAGGAGATTTGTGCCACTTTATCCAACCAAAAATTAAAAATTGAAACAATTACGATTAAATTTTTTGAGAGATCTTTGCATTACAAAGCTACAGGTTGGTTTTTCTCTTTAAATTTAACATGTATACGAACATGGCAAGAGGTGAAAAAGATATTTTTGGAAGAGTTTTCCCCAGCGTATGAGATTGTTCTTCGGAAACAAGAAATCGTAAATTTTACACAGACTGAAGAAGAGTCTTATTTGCGATCTTGGGAACGATACAAAGATTTGCTACTCTCTTTCCCAAATCATGGTTTTGAACTTTGGCGCATTATAGAATATTTTTATGAGGGCTTAAATAGTGAAACGCGTCAATTAGTAGACATGATGTGCCATGGTGAATTTTTGGATAGAACAGTCGAAAAGGGCTGGGATTATTATGATCAATTTGCTAAAAAATCTCAAATTTGGGTTCACAATATGAACTGTGAGGAAGTCAATTCTCATGCTCAGGAAGAAGAGCCAATAGAGCCGCTTGCCATTAGTGAAGGTGTTGGTTTTGAATCGGAAAAAGTCTTGGAGTTAGGATGGAATGATAAGCTTAATGTCCATTGTTCTCCTCAAGAGAATTATATATGCGGTGATGTGTCGCTTGATGCGAAAACTCTTGAGTCCTTGACCATGAGTATCGAGAGTCCACTTGAACATGTTAATCAAATACTCCCAGCTATAGATGATACCAATCCTCTTATTGAGTCTCCGCCAATACAAGACTTTAACCGAATCGAAGTAATTGATTTTCTCGGTGCTAATGATTTTGACTTGACTTACCATCCATGCTTAGTGGACATTGTCAAAAATATGAAAATCAATTTCATTCGACTAGCATATATGGTGGAGTTAAAATTTCACAAGCGATTAAGGCAATTGCGGTACTCTAAATATCTGATTTTGTGGCACGGTCGAGTTCAATTCTTGACTAAGAGCTTGGATTGGGGAAACATGTTCATACTGATAGCTCTTCATGGTCTGATAGACGCTCAATATTCATGTGAGCATAGTGTATTTTGTTTTATTTTATTATTTTTATCTTTTTATAGTTTTTTTTTCTTCCTTGTTCTTTTTGCTCGTTTTGTTTTTGTGTTGTCAATCTAACATTGCAGGTTGCTTTCATTCAAGTTGGGGGGGTCTCTTCCCCCACACCTTTTTGTCCTGCTTAGTTCATTGTCACGAGGTGATCTCTTTCATTACTTTTCATTCTTTGTCCTATATTTTAGTGTATGGCGTTCAATGAGGACATTGCACTATTCAAGTTGGGGGGGAAGAATTACTTTGTCACTTATTTATGCTTAGAGTTTTGAAAATCCAAAAAAAAAAAAATTTAAAAAAAAGGGTGCATCAAGGAATTTGGATGCTTCAATGTACTTAGTCTTGATTGATGGCTGCTGATGAGTGTTGTGATGGTTTGTCATGTGAGTTGACGTCTTGATACAAGTTCATGGATCGATTTAAGCTTGTGAATGTAATGTTGATATAAAGCACTTGGTTAGCCTGTATCACCTATAGTTGGATAGCGCTTTGATCACTTGAATTCATGCTTTTGCACAAACACTGTCCCACTTGAGCATTCACTGGCCTCGAATTTGGTTCACACGTCATTGATATTTCGGTGTGATTTGACTTGTTTGTGGATTAATTCGAACCCTTTTCCCATTGAAAAAAAATTGTGCGCTATATGTTAATGTTTATCCGGGTGTTCATTGAGTAACCGGGCAATCGGGGTTTGCTCCCACCGTATTGTTCGCTTCAAAAGATGGATAGACGTTGTGAAAGCATTGTTGAATGTGGTTAGCTTGGATCACTCCATAAAGCCTTTTTGACTCAAGCAATTAAGTCTGAGGGGTCATTCAAAACCTGGTGCTCTAAGGCCATTTGGCTTGGGGATAGCCGACCGGCCCGACCCAAAGCTTGTTACAAGGGTCAACTAAAAAGCCCGACAGATCCAGGCATTGCACGACCACAAAGAAAGGGGGAAAAAAAAAAAGTGGTAAGAAAAAAAAGTGAAAAAAAGAGATTAATCGTTAGGGGAAGGGGTGAGTTTTTAGTTAGGGGAAGGGGTGAGTTTTTAGAGACACACCGGGCTATTGATATTGTGTGAACTGTTTTCGGGGTTAGTGAATTTCTCTGTGTGGTTCTCACTTACACGCATGTTATGTGATAAATCCCTATCCAATCGTAGGTGAAAATGCTAATTTTTGTGTTAGATTGAATACGAGAATTCACTTGTTTAAATCTTTGTATGAATAAAACATCTTGTCTTTGACTTGCATGGCAGTCGCTGCGGTACTTTGAGAGGTTGTCGGTTGGGTTTGAGTTGCATTTGAGTGTGCAATTCTTTGTGTGTTTTGTGGGTGATCACTGCTGAAAACCGTCACGAGACTTCACTCGTCCTACCGGGGCCGCCCGGGGGTTTAAAAGATCTATCCATTTATCTTTAGTTTGTCTAGTTTTGTTTTACTTTGCTAGAGACTAGCAAAGTGTAAGTTGGGGGGTGTGATAGGCGCGCAAAATGTTCACATTAGCACCCCTAATTTATCCTTTCTAAGTCCATTTATTTTGTTACTTGGAGTATAATGCTTTGTTTATGCGTTTTTGCAGATATTTGAAGGCTTTGATTAAAAAAAAGCGAAATCCAATTTTATTCGGAGTCAAAGCGAAGCCCGTAGTCAAATAAAATCAAGTGATAAAGAAAGCATGGTATTGGGCCTTATAAATTATCTCCAACAGTCCACGCGGTTAAATAAATTGTTGGGAGAATTACAACATATACATGCATGTGGGCCCAAACAATTGTTTATGGGTTTAGTTTGACAAGAGTGGACCAGAGAAGGAAACAATGGGCTAATTGGCAGCCTAATTATAACAAAATGAGGTGTCGGCTAGGGCTCTACAAAATAGCCTTTCGAAACAAGAAAGTGGGGCGGCACTATGATGATTATAAAAAGAAGGCAGAAGGCATTAAAGGGGGAGAATTGGTTTTGGCCAGAAGGCTTTTGAACGTGGAGACTCGACGTCCGTACGGCAACAAGAAGTTGAGCAGCAAGAATTTTGACCATGGCGATTCAATCAACATCTTTTGATTCTCTCCTAATCATGGCCTGCTAAACATCTCTCTTAGGGTGTAGATGAAACCCTAACCAAGTAACTATGTTTTTATATTAATTTTGGATTTTGATTTTCGAAACGACAGTTGTATAACTTTGGGACTTATTTTTATGATTCGATCTTATTTTTCCTATCTAGTTTTATGTGTTTGTTTTCTGTGAATGCAAATACATAGTTAGGCAACAATTTTCTTGGCGCATGGGATTGTGAATTAGGATAGTCTATGCCTAGGGAAGACAAGTCGTGCCTAGATTAATTAGTTTTAGAATCGAAGACGATTCGTGCCAACCGAAGATAGGTTATGCCCGGTTTTCAATCACATGCTATTTTCTTGTCGATACTGCTAGGGCTCGTAGCTTTTAGCAAGTGATTGTCGTTTCGGTAATTGATTTCCCTAAATTAATATAATTACTTGGTTGCGAAGTTAGGGTGGATTCGAAACCCTTAGACCTTTTTCCATATTATTTAATTCACAATCTTTCCTGCTTTTCATTATTTAGATAATTTTAACAACCAAAATCAAATCATTTTTTTTTCTCGAATTAATTTAGAAATTGATTGAAATAATTGCATCTTAGCCTTTAATCCCTGAGGACGATACTCGGAATATTTGCCACTATTCGAAAGAATAGTTAGTAGTAATTGTTCAATTTAATTAATTATTTTTGGTGTGAAAAACGACCTACCAGCTTATATTTGTAAATTATATATTTCTAATATATATTTAATATAATTATGACATCACGGTTCGATAGCGGTTCAACCACGGTTCAACCAGTGACCCATTCGCCCAGTCCCTTTTCCGGTTCGTCCTCCGATCCGGGTTTCAAAACATTGCAAAGAACAAAGGCCTGGCAGAACTTGTAAGCAGGAGTGCAGGACCATGGACATGTCCACCTCAAGTATCTTCACCAAACATGACAAATTAAGGTATTTATTTTCCCTTTTAGAATTGGAAATTGAAAAAAAAAAAAAAAAGTAAGGTCTTTATTTGGTACTGAAAAGACTGAACCCTTGGACACTATAAATCCTCCTATATATTCTTACACAAGTTTTCAGACTCCTAATATTCAGCATCTCTGCAACTAAACTGGGTCAACCCATAGATAAACTGGTCAACACCACAACCAGCCATCAAAATTTATAAGAGATGAACCTGCCATTAATGGTCCCATACCTAAATGGTTTGAATGCCTCACCAAGAAATCTTTCAAAAAGTGGACAAAAAGACCTCCACAAAGAGAAATAATAAGATAAAATCATACAAGGAAAAAGCCTTTCTAGTCTCTAGGTATCAAACACAAGGGAGAAGCTTGACCACTTAAGACCTTCAAACTATGCTTACAAATTTTGACATTCCAACCACTTAATGACAACAACAGCATAAGGCACACTTCAGTAGTTCAGTGCCAAGACAATACAAGCATAAAACATAACTGCTCAGCCGACGAAAGCAAGGCACACAAAGTAGAAAAGTAGTATACAGTGAAAAGGAATTCGGCATGTAAAGTTAAAATGCAGAAGTATTTAGGTTTTGTTCGTCTCGGTCTTTAATTTATCGTGTTTTGAAAGTCTTATTCAGAAGATCTAGGCTGTTAGATTACGATACAAAATACCCTAAACAGAGCTAAATGGAGAAAACAACTTCATGTAGCCGACCACAATTATCTGGGACTTAATGCTTGTTGGTTTGGTTTGGTAAATCTTATTCCCTTGCATCTACACGCATGTTTTTATCAAAAACATGCAAAATAATTAAAAATTAGAGAGATACAAGAAGAAATCAGGAACAGAGTGATAGCATGATCATCCAGATTCAACTTGTTGAACCAGGATTGTCTAAACTTAACTCAATATGTTCCACTTTTGTTGGAGCATTCTATCCCTAGCCTTAACCTGAACGGAGTTCCAGATAAGTAACAAAATAACTGAAAAACTATGAAACTTCAACGACCTTCTTATGATAAAAATTAGATTCATCAATGCGAAAGATTTTGTATTTTATATATACCTGACTCATATGAGATGGGGTCTGAGGCAGTTCCAAGAATACAACATGTTGTGCTGATGAAAAGTCAAGTCCAACGTTGCCAGCCGTGATTCCAATTATTGCAATCTTAACCTGAAGAAGACAATTAACATTTTGTCATGCAGACATAAAGACAAAAACTCGGAATATATTTGTTCGCTATTGCAACTACTATAGCATAGATTAAAAAATAAAGAATAAAGAATATCGTAAGAACGCCAAAAGGCGCCTAAACATATGCTGTTTGAAAAACCCAACGCGAAAGTTGAGGTCTCAATTAAGATCTGCATAGTAAAGAGGATTCACAAAAGGGCTCTCTACAGCAAGTGAAGAGTTCTCACATCCAAGGTTGCCAAAATCGTGAATCATATCGAGAAGTGAATCGGCCCTGTCTAAATCGTGAATCATAAAGATTCGGTCAAAATTTCAAAAGTACATTGGAAATCCTTATAAAGATATAGTGTAATTTAGCTTAAACAAAGAGCACACTATAAAGTTGCAACATACTAAATAGACATAAAATATGGTCAAGAGATAATTAAGTACTCCCTCAAAGAATAATCAAAACAAGACAGAAAATTGTTTGCTGTTTTTTTAACAATAAGCAGTAAGCAGTACTAGCCAAACCAAATACCCAACCCCAATATTCTTAAAACTCTCCCAAAAAAATTAACAATAAGAGAAGAATGTGAAGAATACCAGAAAAAGGAAGAAAAAGAAGAAAAGAAACATGAATACCAAAAAAAGAACAAGTCAAAGACGAAGAAAAAGAACACTAGGTCAAGATTGCTATTCAAGCTTGCTTCTTCTCTGATGTCTGATGAGTCTCTTCCGATTGAAGCCAGGTATGAGACAATTGATTTCTTCTTCCACATAGTGATTTAGATATAGGCTGACAACTTATTCGATCAAATCTCATTTATTTCTTAGATCAAACCCATCATTTATATCCACAAACATTTCAAACACTTCCTAAAAGGAGAATACAACACTTATTTGGTCGTGAAATGGGAAGAAAGGGCAAAAATTCAAAACATTGAGTTCAGGGTCCGAAAGATCCAACCCGAACTTGGTCAGAAGTTGCCTGAAATGAACCAATGGCTAATCATACAATTCACCGAAGTCCTCGATTCATTTGTGGATTCATGCCCATTCACCTTCAATTTTGCTGCAGTTCTTATTCACACTCAAGGTTTGAATAGCTAATATACAGAATGGAATCAAGGTTGTCAAATCTTGAATCGAAATGGCCTTTTTCTGACTTGTGATTCGAATCGAATGGTGAAGAATCGGTTATAATAGGAAAACATATCGATGTGTGCATATATATATGATCGATTTGTGAATAGAAATGAAAGCTTAGCCTTAATACAATAAAAAAGTATGTTCTAACAATGATTATGTAGCCTAGTATGTGAGAACATGTAGACATATGTGGGTTGGTTGAGGCTCTTAGCCCCACCGTGAACTATGATTTTGATGTTATGAGCATTAAAGAGATTGATCAGTCAAACTGTCTAACCAAAATAACATTGACCACTAACTCGCATAATTATAGTCCAGCAAACTAAAACAATAATATTGTAAAGACATTGAGTCAATCTATTGACTCATCTTGATAATAAACCATAGAAACTTTACCAATACTAATAATAGATAATTCATGAGAACCAGGTATCTTAACCTTAAACGTGTCTACACCAATCCCCCCAAAAAAGAGCAACAACCTGCTCCAAATAGGAACAACTATTCTCATCCATAAATGATTAACAAATTGTAAATAGGAATACAGTTTTTTGAACTTATAAGTACTAATATTCTTGCTTTTTCCAAAAATAAAAATAAAAAATGGTGGTTCATGTTCTTCGAATGCAACAGTTGTGAATCGAACCATGAACCTCATCACCAATTATGTCTAAACTTTGAATCACCAATCGATTCGTGTCAATTTTGCATGAATCGTAAATGAAGAAATTCTGACAACTGTGAATCATACTGTTCTAGAAACCTTCTTATCATAGGTTTATTTTCAAATAAGTTAAGTTGAGCATCCAAATGGCTGCAACCCTAAGCAAGAAAAACATAGAACATTGACATCAAAATTACCGTATGAAAAAGAAAGGACACAATAATTCTTGAGCTAGCTACAGCAGAATTGTTTGCAGTTTTTCTACGATTAAGTGTTATTCTCTGTTTGAACACTGCTCAGAACTATTAAAAATAATCTTTAAGCAGTAAACGTCACCACCTACCTCAAACAAAAGAGAATACAGAAAGAAAATTAGAACAACAGAATTAAAAGGAAAAATGAACTCCCAAGGTGAAGTACAAATGCATAAATACCAGTAGACCATTTCACTAAGGCAGTAATTGAAAGAATTGAACAAAGTTCGATGAGCACTTGTACTGGCCTCTTTCGATGACTGGAAAGAGGTAACAGCTATATGCCTCTCTCTGGCAGGTGTGGGCCCATTGATGCGGACAAATCCAATCCCTTTCTCACACAAGAACTCCTGAATATATGACAACGAGAAAAGTTATGGTGCAACTGGCCACTAAATGCCAAAAGCAAATACAGAAGTGCATAGATTTAAAAACAAACTTGCAAAGTCAATGTTGATATTTTTTTGTTCTTTCGTGTGTATGATGAGATCTGCAGCGGATTTTCCAGAACTGGAACTTGGTGCAGTTCTTCCAAGGAGATATTGATCAACAAATTAACACGCGAGCACGATAGGATATTCAAAGTGCAGTTAGTAATGGTGTTACAACAAGGGAATAACGTTACACAAACCGCAAATGGGGATATCCAGCAATAAATCTCCAGCCACCACACCTCGGGAGTTGCAAATGCATCAACTATTGCATCAGACTATCGTGACATAAAAACTTGGAGCACTCTTTTTGTCCTTGTAGACTTTGGAGTTCCTATTTTAGAAACTAAGGCTTTGTTGCCTAAAATCTAGCTAATATCAAATAATACTACTGAATAGAAATCAATAACGTCTTGACCCCTGTGTGGCTGTGTCCAAGACTCCCATGAGGGACTCAAAGTCTTAAGAGGCAGCGAATGAGATGGTGACACCTCACAAAGGGTAAGGTATTCTCTCATGTTCCAATAAACACAATTCCTCACATATTTGAGGGAATTGTCGATTGCAAGAAAGGGCTGATGGTTTCCTCCCCCTTCTCTTTCCCTACTCTATCTCTGGACCTGTTTCTTCCCTGTGGCTGCTCTCTGCTGCACCTCCATACAAGTATCTCTCAGCATCTTCTTTTCTTCTCTTTGGCTACTTTTTAACTTTTCTGGTTAGCTCTTCTACCCTATTATTATTATATTTTTTTTATTCTCTGATTTTGGTACTTTTCCACTGCTTTGTTGATGTTGTTTCTGCTACAGCTGTGGCCATTGCTGCAACTGCTGAGCCTCTAATACAAGGTGTCCCATTTGGTCGAGTAGAACTCGATGAAAGTGTAATGAACTACACTTTTTTATTGCACCATGGTTTGATTCAAAAGTTCAATTGGTCAGTTATTTTCATGATATCTTGCAAATCACGTGATATCTTTTTGACAAACACAAGGAAGGTACGGTTCATAGTTGTTATCCCTATGCAGGTTATAGGATAGTACTCCTCTAATTTCTGTCGTGTTGGATCTCACTCTCCATAATTTACGATTTACTTCATCTAGGCTACAATAGAAACCTAAACTTTTTCTTTGGTTAGGTGCAACCGTGCAAGCTACTTTTTGACCTCTAAAGATAACATTTCGCACTTCACAAATTGTGATATGTCGTCAAACCTCCCATACTGTAAAGCTGCATATGAGTAAATAAGAATGGAACTTGGGGTGCTTTTTTTATTTTTGGTCCTTTATTAACCTTTTGGAAGACGATCTTCCTACATATAATCAATAGATGCTTCCCTACACGCTACTCTCATAAGACTACCACATATAGCGTTGCTCCACCACCCTGGCACTGTCCCACTGTTTCGGGCAACTGGCTCAAAATCTTTCATCCTCCACTTATTTTGATTCACAAAATATAATACAAAGCCGAATTTGGACTCCCTCTAGATTTGTTTGCCAGATCAACTCTTTAAGACAGGGTTTCTTTTCCCAACAACATAAAACACGATTGCCAGTACAGGCTTTCAGTTTTCTTCTGTTATGGCTCAAAAGAGAAACATAAATTAACTTGTTACCGTTGCTTCTCTTTTTGAATTGTAGCAGAACTAAGGAAACCAGATATTTCGGAATTAGGATACATAACCAAAAAATAGGAAAACAAATGTTTCTACGTACTCCTCTGAACCCATCGCGGTGAATAATCATCTTTAATCAGAACATTATACTGATTTCCAATTAGCATGTACGAAGCAGACACCAACAAAATGCCTTACCTGCACTCCATCCAAAACCTTGTGGTGGTGAGCAAAAATTATCATTTTATGAGAACTAACTCCAAGTTCCAAATTATCTGCACCATCTGACTCTGCAAAGATGGGGTGCATGGAAAGCCACTTCAAAAACCCGGACAATTTTGCAATACCAATTTGTTGCCAGGAGAGTATCCTCAAAGATTCACGACAGCTACTGCTATCTGAAAGCAGTAAAAAAGTTATCGTCTTAATAAGTTTGAGCCTGCCGACTTCTCCCATAAATTAGTCGTGCAGCTCACAAACCACTGAAAACCAGGTTAACAATTTTGGAATCCTAAAACTGTACAATGCGACCAATATCAGCATGTCATCAAGAAACCAAAATGATGAATCTGACTAAAGAGAAGCAGAGGACACACTGCGACAGCATTCACACACACACACACAGACAGAATAGGACACTACAGGGATACCTTAATCAACAAATATATCCAGTACACACACACACACACGGTTCAAACGTATATATCATAAAACCTCTGACAACCAAATTCACAATTCGGGAAATCCTGAAATTTACAATGACCTATATCAGCAACTAATCATGAAATCAGGACAATACTAGATATATTTTTTTATGCGTGCATAAGTATATTCTTTATGTCATAATAAAAAAATAGCAACCCTGATGCAACAGAATGCAGATATATCTGTATTTTGCCATACCAAAAAGACCTATATCCATACTTTAATTTGTAATCATAGAACGAACAAATTTCAAGTTTTGAGATAGAGTGACATGAGAAACCTAGAATTCAAACAAATGCAAGAAGGATAGATTAATAAGTGTATAGAAACCCAGTTTTCCTGCTAGTGTTGAATTGGTAAGGTATAGTTTCATACTTCTAATTCCTTTCATATGCAGTTAAGTTATGATCACGTGTCCCCCAACTAAGGTAAAATGGGGCTAGCATTGATTGAAGAAAACAAATTTTACAATTTGTCTGACCCCCTTGATCTACGCTTACTGGCGGTCATCAGTGGAACCCATTAAATAAAGGTTGAAGAACAAAGACCATGCACCCATTAAATAAAGATTGAAGAAAAAAGACCATGCTTAAAACGACATAGCAGATACAACACAAGCAATAGGAAATAGAGCAACATTTCTCTCTGCTGCTAAACCATTGAATACCATGTACATAAAATGAATTGCTATTGCGTTTGGTTATGATTTCAGTTTCATGGTTTTTGTTTACAGAAAAATAAAACTTTGTTTCTATATTTCCTACCACAATGAAAAACATAAAATTAAATAGGTTGATGTTCTGTAAAAAAAAAAAAAAAAAACATAAAACATTTTTGGATAATGTTCTCATCTTCTCTTCTACAGATATCAAAATAAATGTCATTATCCAAACCATCATCACTTCATCAGGATCATCACAGAATTTCAAAAATGTGGATCTTGACCACTTCCACAATTTGCAGATTAAGCACGGATTACGGACATTAATGTTCACAAAATCAGATGTTCTGTGTGGAGACAGAACAGGACCAAGGGAAACTGAAATAATTGCCTTAAACAGAGAGAAACCAGATTTGTGAAAATGTTGCTGTTGGGGTCAGACGGAAGCAGTTACTGTTGGGGGTCATCAAAATGTAGTGCAATGATTTCTTGCAACCTCCGGGATATGAACTCCAATTTGGTTGCATGGGAGAGAGGTTGAAGTTACTACAGACACGTTTGGAAGCCAGTATTCGTTTTTAAACATGTCAAAACAATTTTTTTCTGTTTCAACAGTATCTCGAAATTTTGCAAACATTCACAATAAACTCAACACACAAGCAAATTACATACATGTTTTCTACTTTGTGCAAAGGAACTTTGAAAATGTACACAAAAAACTGTAAATAAAAAAGCTAACAACCAAACCCGAAATATCTTTAAGATTACCTTCAGGTTCATCAGATATCTCTAAAGGGTCGTCTTCAGTGTCCTCATTTCTTGAAGCATTGCTTTCCACCACCTCACAAAGAGCCATTGCTGAAATAATATCTGATCTCTTCAACTGTAAACTTATAATCTGACGGCGTTTGGGTGGCAACTGCACCAACACATGCTTCTTCAAACGTCTTATCTATAGCATGCAAACGAGACAGTTTAGAGCTCTTCCATTTAAGAAACACCAGAAACATGGGCATAGCCCAAGTCCTGCGGTAAATCAAAAGCTTATAGTTGAACTCTTTAGATGTAAATGTAACAATTCCAAATTAGTGAGACTATGATATCACAGTATGCTGCAGTTCAAGACCTGTTCAATAGCGATTGTCGAAGCTAATCGGAAATGATTCAAGCTATTAACTATTCTTGACAAAAAATAGAGGTGCTTTATGTAGTACTAGATTTCGAAAAAAAGTAACACTTGTGACAGCCACAGACTTCAAACACCACACCAAATATAATAGACCCTTACTTCTACAAATGATACTTGTGACCAAATGATAATATGGAACATCTCATGTAAAGTGCATTTAAAAATCATAACATCTAAAGCAACAGTAGCACGTTTACAAAAACGGACACCCATGAACAATGAAAACCATCGTCATCTTTATGGCATGGTTAAAGATCACAACCCAGCTGCATAGATGTGAGCTTCATTTTAGAAGCTTCATTTTCAAAGCTTCTTCTTATTCTAGTATTGGAGGTCTTCAGTCCGTTCATTCAAAAAGCCATGCAAGTTCACATTCCTTATAAGTGGGAGAACAACATCAAGATTGAATTGCCTGAGTTCAATGGAAGCCTGAACCCAGATGAATTTGTTGATTGGTTGAATAACGTTAAAAGGGCGATTGATTATGGTGAAGTCTCTGCAGAGAAGAAAGTGAAGTTGGTGGCTATCTGTCTCAACGGGCGGGCTTCCGCTTTGTGGAAGCAATTGCAACTTACTAGGCAACGAAGAGGAAATGGGAAGATTAAAGAATGGGGACGGTAATCTCTCCTTCCCTGGGAAAGAAATTTGGAAGACTAATGTACGGTTGAAGGTGAGATTTTTTGGATGGTGTGTTGCCCAAGGAAAAATTCTCACTATTGATAATTTGATTCGTAGACTAATGATCATTGTCAATTGGTGCTATATGTCCAAAAGGGATGCGAAGATGGTTGATCATCTTCTCATTCATTGCCCGGCAACATGGGAGCTTTGGACTTTGGTGTTTTCTTGGTTTGGATTGAAGTGCGCCATTTCAAGAAATGTCATGAATAATTGTGTGGAGAGGTGTTAAGAGTGGGAAAAAGAAGGTAGCGTGTTTGGGCCATGATTCCTCTTGGTTTGATGTGGATTATATGGCATGAGAGGTTCGGATTGCTCCACCTAAGTAGAACGAAAAGAAGGAATAGTAAATTGAAAGGGGAGCCAGAAGCGAAGACGTTTTGAAGGGGTGGAACATTCTTTATTTAGGATCAAAAATATTTTTATATAGCGTTTTTATGAAAAACTGCTCCGATCAAGCCCTTCCGGGTATTTTTTTTTGCCAAATCTTCGCGTTGGACCTTAAAAACACCTTTTAAACACATCTAACGGTTCGGATTTTCAAAAAAAAATTGGGAAGGTGGAGGTCCGGATTTTTAAAAAAATCCGGGAGTTTGGAGGTGAAGTTTTGTGTGTATATATATATATATATATATATATATATGAATATGTACTTATCAAAACAAAAACAAAAACAAAAAAAAAAAGAAACTATTACAGAGCTCAGTATACATAGTTGGGCCCATTTCATAACATCTTAAGCTTTTGGGACTACTGATAACTTAACATGGCACCAGAGCTCTAGTTGGAGACGTCTTGGTTCAAATCTCTTTGTTTGTTTTTGTTCCCCGATTGCATTCTCCTTCTCCCCTTTGTATTCAGTTTCGCTCCATCTATAAATTTGCATCTCCACATGCAAAACGGGGTTGCACATGAGGGAGGATATTAGATAGCTTGATATACATTGTTGAGCTGATTTTCAAACAGCTTAAGCTTTTAGGACTACTAGTAAGTGGTAAGTTAACAGTAATAACAAATGAAGTAGAACTACCAAGCATAGAAAAAAATTAAACATCATACCAAAATGCAAACACAAAACAAGAACACACCATAACAGTCTGCTTCAATAAGACATTTAACTCCTCCAAGCGGACACCCTTTGAAAAATCCTGCCAGAATAAAACCATGATATGATTCTCGTACATATTTTAAGTAAATACAAAGAACATCAGAAAATGTTAGCACCACACAGTTTAATAAAATTTCTAGCAATAACATATATATAATAAGCTAATTCAGCAATCACAGAAATCTCTCGCATAAATTGCAATGCATGAAGTAATCAAGTGAATCAAAAGTACACGCAGCATAGTTGCTTTTCCATTGACGAGTGGAAATAACTAGAGAAACCTACCACGAGAAAGTGGAAACATATGCTGACACTTATAACTAAACACATGTGAAAGTTATGTTGGTCCATAGATATATACTAAAGCTTACCTGATAAATTTTCCCTTGGCTGCCCCGGTTGAATTTGAAAGAACAATAAGTCTTTGCAAATTCATATTTGTCCTTTCCCAGCAAACCAGGCCTAATTCAGAAAACCAATATTGTGCAAATTAAATAGAATTAACCTAACCACAGAAATATAATTAACCTGGTAGGATGCACTTGCACAGTGTACTTACCACAACATATTTATCTGATGGAAAATGTCAAATGGCCTATGATCACCTAAGAGAAGATGCAATAAGATATTAGAATGCATTAGAATAATATTCCAAAAAGGGCCAAGTTAAATGGACTCGGTTAAGGTGGCAGTCTAGGCCTGTCTAAGCATCCAATTCATTTTACTTCATAACCAAGCAACAAGACCCATGTACAAAAGAGACCAAAGACCCAAAGGCCCAATACTTCAATAGCCTAAAACCAATCTAAGAAAAATCTCATATGCTCCCCTATACTCCTCTCTATACTCCAAAATATTTATCATATCAAGAAATTGGTCAAGGGAGTATTTGGTATTCCACTCCTTTGACTACCAGCTATGCAAAGTTGCAACTAGAAAGTAGACAACTCTTAAGCCTAATTCATAGATCGGGTGATACAGATATTGACACATGTCAATACTTCTTCGTCCTTCTACAATCTTCCAAGTTAACTGGTGTTCACATGGTAACGTAAAGCATTTGCAGCATAATACGAGCCGTAGCATAAGTACATGGTACGATAGAACTTGATTCATAGACATACTTTGCTGGAAGAATGTCAGTTACACATGTCAGATGCCTAACTCACACCCTCACCTAAATGACGAGCATCAACACAGCTACTTGCGTCTATTCAGCGAGTCAATCTGACTTAGAAAAAGTGAATATAACTCATGCAATATCTTAAGACTAAACACACAAAAAGAATGTCAAAAAAACTTGAATAAATAACTCAATTCCAGTACTAAAAGCAATGACATTTAGTCTTGAAATTTGCTTCAGGTCAGATAATGGCAACCTTGACAAAGAAGGCGTCCCAGATAATAGAACTATACGGTTGATCTTTGTTGCTACATCCAAGACCGCTTTTATCTGTTGGCAACAGGAGAGAGAAAGTAAGAAATGGTAAAACAACAGACACCACTAGAAAGACACTGAAGCCATTTATCCTACAATGGAACAAGTCCCAAGGAAAAAGAAAAAAAGTCAAGGACAAAAATACCCCAAAACTAGTGGGTCCATAAATAGCCCACCAATTATTGTCTTGATTTCAGAATAGGTTTTATACGTTTCATCAACATTTGCTATTGGAATCCATTCCCTTCACTAAAAACTTGGATTAGTAAGATGCAGATAGGCAGTAGAAGCAATACCAAATGGCGCAAACCATGCTCCAGATCTCTCAACACTATACCTTATTAATAAAGAGAAAATTTTCACCCACCCCTTACTTTCTTTCTCAAATTATCCGTATTAGAGCTTGTCCAACATTGGTTTATTATTTGTGTCAGGTGCGGCGCATTGAATGTGGATCGAGCAGCAGCAGATCGAAGGAGGAGGAGGAGATCAAAGTATATCTATGGAAGTATAGATGAAGATGAAGAGAGGAGGAGAGAAGGGAGCTTACGGGTAGAGAGATGAGAGCTCTGCTGCTAGATGACGCCAAAGAAGATTGCAGAACGCAGCAGCTGCTGCAACAGATAGACGAGGAAGAAGAAAGAATGATGTACGGCTTATATTTCTGGGTCGTGGCTTCTATATTTATGAGCAGGTTGTATATGTTCATGTTCCTTAGCTTGATACCTGAAGATTGAAGCTTGAAGATGATCCTGGGCCTCTTCTGCTACTATTCTCTTCACTTCTTAGTTTGGTCTCATCCTGGGATTTACCATAAGTGAAGGTTTCATTGTTGCTCAGATATTTAGTGAGACTTATGATCCCAGGATCTCTAGTTTAGTTTCTCTAGGTAGGTTTGGCAGTTTTTAAATCCTTCCTCATTATCATCCTGTTGATGCTTTATCCTTGTTTCTGGTTGTTTTTCTAGGCTCATGGCATGTCATGTGTCCTAGGGATCTTCCTTTTTTCACTCGATGTACCCATTGTCGAGTTATCTGTATCTATATTTGTTGCCTTTCCAAACAAAAAAAAAAAATCTTGTAGGGCTTATATGTTATTGGGCTTCTTGTTGGGCCTCTTAATTAAATTGAAGTTATGAGTTTGTATTTGTGGGCCTCCCTTTTCAATTGAACCAGTCATGGGTTTATTACAAGCTTTGTTGAGCCTCTTTATTAAATTGAAGTTATGAGTTTGTATTTGTGGGCCTCCCTTTTCAATTGAACCAGTCATGGGTTTATTACAAGCTGAGCCTACCATGTCTATAAAATACTAAAAATACAATAAAATATTTTTAAAAATTGAAAAAAATATTAAAAATTATTTTAAAATGTTAAAAAATATTAACAAAATATTTTTAAAAAGTATTAGATGGCGTATCCCCGTACGAGCGTCCAAATCTGGATCCATATCCCCATATCCTCTATTTTTTTACTTGACGCGTCCGACACCTAGATTCGTACCCGTACCCGAGCCCGAGCAACATAGAGAGAGAGTGGATAATTTTGACGACTGAAGGCTTCATTTCTTGTTTCCCTGTTGGCAGAGTGTATCACCATAAAAAGGTGGTCGAACCTCAAGGATGAGTTCATCTAGCCCAACACCTTGCTTCAACAATAGGTTCAGGGACAAGTTCATCAGGACAAGTGGCCCGATCACCTTGCTTCAACACAAAAGGCTCCTCTGACCTTTATCCCGACGATATCAAGTCATATCGAGAGATCTCCACTTACAACTGCAGAGGCAAGGAACATCGCCAATAATATCAAGAATGGGCTTCTAGTACAACAGTGTTTACGTGGTCAAATTGTCTTCCAGCATCTTTTGAGTGTGATGTTGATATAATAACGAGCGTGCAACTGAATATATCACATGGTTGGCCATACTTCTTTCGTCTGCAATGGGTCTAGGGTAGGTGAAGAACCAAGCCTCCATGATGATCCCTCAACTCTAGCCTCCAAGCAACAAGACCTGAAGTGATCTCAAATAGAGATCCTAGAGGAAACCTTGGCCAAGTCATTGCAGAGTTAAAGTGTCAATTAGATCCTTGATTGCTTAACAAATCTCACTTCGTTGTTCTCACTTGAAGGTGAGATGCTAGAGATGTAAGCCTCAAGTGCGTGAGAGTTGACAAGGCAATGAGTGAAACTTAACTCCCCTCCCACAGCTCGTGCCAACCCACCAAAGTTTAGTCCACCTGTCATAATTTATAAGGATAACGAAATGAAGAAATGTGAAGCCAATGTTATCAACTTATCATAGCTTCCATTCTTTTTTTTAGGGTAGAGAGATTCCTACTTTTCTCAACTTTTTTATATCTCACGTCTTCTGTCGACGATTCTTTCCCCTCTAGTCTTTATCAGCATTTGGCAATTGATCTTGAAGAAACATAAATCTACTCCTTCGGTCCCCGTACAATAAGCCAAGTTTCAAAATCGTCACTGAGATTTTTCCCAGCGCCAATTTAGTCTATATTGAAAGTTATTATCTAATGGTGTCCCAGTTATTAGTTGGTTGACAAATTCTATTGAGGTGTCCAACGGAACATAAGAAAAGCCGTGGTGCCTATTTGGCTAAAAATAACATATAAGTTCCAACCCACCCTACCAAACAAATACCGAGACCCAAACCCATCATCGAGGAATGCCACTGCAACCCTGTCTGTTACATCACTCCAAACCAGAATGCTTTGATTGGGATAAAACCCAAAAATTTTAATCAGCTCTGCATTCAAGTTCCAAGAGTTAATTTGCTGGAAAACCCAGAGACCAGAGTCTTTGATTTATCTCCAGAGAAAGGGGTCATTGTGGATAACCAAGTGGGTGTGGAATTTGTAAAGTTTTGGCTTTTCTTAGTGTTCGATTACAAAAGAAATTGATGAATAAGAGGAAGGGAATGGTGAAGAAGATCAAGGAAAAAATCGACTAGTTTGGGGAGGAAATGGGGGTTTTAACGAAGGAGGTGAGCCCATTCGTGGCTCCGCAAGAGGCATCAATATCAACTGCGACCCCCTTCCCTAGCTTTCCAGCTTCGACACCGTTGTCCATCATCCGCAGTGCCAGATGCCACTCACTGCAACAGCACAACCACCTCCACCAGCACTTTCCCCTTGACAGCAACCAATGCTCAACAGAAACATCACACCCTCAACCAAAATATCACTCATTCTCCATACGTCTCTTCCTGTTCCCCTTGATATCGTTTCAGTCGAATTGTGTAGCCTCTAATTTTGAGTTATGCTTTTTGGTCGTGGTGGGATTTGCCGCATGGAGGTTGCGAGCGATGGGGTTTGCATGGGTAGGTGATTGTCTTGAGATGCTCTAGGGAGTTCTGAATTGGTGGATCTGGGGTCTTGGGGGGTGTATATGAATCTTTGGTTTTGGATTTGAATGGCTAAGACTTGGGTTTTATTCTTTACAAAAGGCACCAAGTAGCACTACAAACGGCTCCTCATTTTCTACCCATCAGATAATCAATTCCATCACCCAATTAATGGCAAGGACATCATTCGATTATGATTTTCAAAAACAGGACTAAACTGACGCCAAAAAAGTTTCAAGACGATTTTGAGACTTGATATATTTTATAGCAACCACAATAGTAGATAAGCCCAAAGCTTATCAACAAGCAGGTTACTCTAAGCTACAGTTCACTAGAAGGCAAAATGCTCAAGCTTCATCAAGTCATTGCACTTGGCTCAATCCATGCTCAAAATATGTTGCATCGTGACACAAGTCACAAATCACTATTTTCTGTGCTCCACGCATGGTTACTAGGAACCTTAGATTACTTTTTTTTCTGAACGGCAAAGGACTGTTTAGTTTCTAGACTCCATTGCACAATCCTAGTCTCACAGTGTCCTATCTGGCACAAAATCTATGCCAATCTTTTCTTTAACTTGACACCCACCCTTTTTCACCTCCTAATTCTTTGTTCCATTTATGCTTTCCGGGAAGATGCGAGAAGTATGTTCAAATTTGGGTGGAATATGCCTTCCATCAAGAGTATTTTCTATAAACGACATTTTAAAATATATCCTGTTGGAGTTGAACATATTTTGTTTAACCCTTGGTGTGGGTAGTTTTGCAAGGCTAGAGAGCTTAACAAAGTGGTCCTCGTCATAGATGCAAAAAGGTACCATAATTCCTCTTTGTTACCATAATGTCAGGAATGCATTCAAAACTCATAATCCAAACTGATGAAAAAGTGGACATATTGGGCGCATAACTCTTCACTGCTTCTATTGATGCACATTGTTGTCCATCGTTTTGATGATTTCTAAACTATTTTTCCCAAAATGTCATCTGTAGAACAGCATATTATCCAAAATTCCAAATCAGATATGCACTTTTTGGCATTCCAATGAACCAGTAATAACAGCAAACAAACAGCGCGACAATCAGAAGTTTATGTCCTCAAATAGCAATGGAACATCAATTTAGCCCTTTTGTAATGATTAGAGAATAAGTAAAGAAAGGAATGAATAAATCACAAATGGAAGTACTTTTGCCGACAATTAGAAAGAGCAGCCATATACCTCTCCTGTTTCAGATGTTTTCCTCGTACATCGTACATGGTGTGATTCATCAACTATCAATACTGCCCACTCTCGCTCCAACATGCTCTTTTGCAAGTGGTGAAGCATTGTGTACGAAGTTACAACAACTTTTGGGCATCTTGTTAAATGCACAGGATTACTTTTGCGGCCAAAAACTAGTAAAAGAAAGGAAACATAAATATGAGGGGAAAATGAAAGAGGCAAAGGCACTCAGAGGCCAACAATGGTAAACTTCCAAGTCAAAAGTAGATTTTACTAGTTGAGTTATGAATTCCAGAATACAATAGAATCACAGTGCAACAGCATGAAAGACAATATCATTAGAATGAATCTTTTGCAATTGGAAGACCGAAATGACCATCTAGAAGGATGATGACCCAGAAGTTTTCGCTTCCATCATTCCGAATGCCAAAATTAACAAGGGAGTGCATAGCTGAGCTGTTGTAACAAGTAGAATTTTACTCAAAAGATTATCTTCTTCGGATAAGATACAAACAGTAGAGAGTATAGACACACATTTGCAGAATAAAGGTCAAACAAAAAAATAAGCCTAGAGCACATACGGCAACTTTTCTAGATGCAAAAAGCATTGGCCTTTAACATGACCTACCTATAGGGATGTTTGCAAGCTTCCTTTCCCATGGGGTATACTCCCTTCTTAGCATAGTCAAAGACATCAAGTCAACCCGCTCCAAAAAAGATTACAAAAAAAGATAGCCCTCATGTCATCCCCTTTATGCCTATTGAATAAATTTACTACTCCGAAAAGCAAGATTATTTACCAACTCCATAATCAAATCAATGAATTTCACACGAAAAACTGTTTCCCTCCATCAATCAAAAGCTAAAGGTTGAAAATCCATTCTCCAAGAGTTATCATTCTTAGCATTTTATGAACTCAAAAACAGATACAACCACGATGGAAGACGCAATTTTCAAGTCGGAAGGGTAAAGTTATTGTGAATATTCACCATAAAACAGAGGATTTCTCAGAATTTTGGGGGATGTGGCATGGCCCCTATTGGCCATGACCATCTTTTGCTACTCAATACAGCAATCAAGGTTATACAAGATAATGGTGTGTTCAACATGTCAATGTCAAAAGCCCCCACCCCAACAGACACACAAGAAGTTAACAAAAGAGTTGAAGATTTTTCATAATAGTACCGAGATGGATATCAGCAGGTGAACAGAAAGGAAGCCAACGCTCCAATTCTTCTGCCCATGAAAAACGCAAAATAGCCGGACAGACAACAAGTACAGGACCTTCACCCATAAAACAACAAGCGATTGCAATTGCCTGAAAAAAGACGAAAATATATTAGTAGCAATTCTTTCATTATTAGCAGACAAATTAGTTGTAATTTGAATCACATAGACACCAAAATGTGAAGACCAGACAGTTTTACAAATTTACAGATTTATTCAGTATATATAACTTGGTTTTCTAAGATGGGCAATTACGCCGCCAATCTACATGTGTTGATGGAGAAATTCAATCCCCGCATGCCAATAAACATCCTTCATTCACTACAAAATTGAGCAACAGACCATGACCATAGACTATAAAGAAATATTTCCATTACTTCCATCATCACCTGAAGGGTTTTTCCAAGTCCCATTTCATCTGCAATTAGACATCGACCACCCCTTTGTAATCCAAATCTGACGCCTTCAAGTTGGAAAGGCATCAGTGCATCTAGCAACATTTTTGGAAGCTTTCCAATGTATTCATCAACCTTCTCATCAGACAAATGTTCTGGCCGACATGGCATCCACCGCCCTTCCGTCAAGGAATGTGAGAGCCTACTAACAACATTAAGTGTGCCCCAAGGTATCTCTTCTATTTCAACGCCCTTATAATTCTTCAAACACCTAAGAACTGCATCATAGTCCCCGAGTTTATAAACACAAGCCTTTCCACCAACATGGTTTTGTGTATAGTGCACTAGTACAACCTACTCCAAAAACAAAGGAACAGAATAAGTGCATACAGCTTTCAGTATTCAAGTGAGCAAAAAAGCAAAGTGAAGACAAACATAAACATAACTCGAAAGCAAATGACTGTAGAAAGAGAGAAATCACATGAGAAACTAAAATCCTAAAATAAAGTATGAGAAGACCAATAAAACTATGAAAGAATAAGAAAAGTCAACTTAATAGATATCAATAGCATGTAAGCAAATTCTTAAGGTATTCATATCTTAACCTGAATAACCTAATTATGAAAAAACTGACTTTCACACTACAATGGCGGTAACAAATAACAATAGCGAAAATGTCGTGTAGACTCTTTGCTTTTACCATCTCTGATACACCCCACAACCTTTGGATTATCAAGTGCATGTGGTACTCATTGTACCGCATTAAAGTCAAAGCAGAAGGTACTATAACAATTTTCACTATAGCTAAAACTACTTGAACCCAAAACCCACTAAAAAGGCAGTTTGTCCTAAAATTTGAGATAAAGAAACAGCTACCAAATACATATTAACAAGTGAAATTCACAATATAAACCTCCAAATCAGGACATCGGCCACTGTACACTGCCGCCAGAAATAGACATACAGAATCATAAATGCCCGTGTATACAGACATAGACATATATCTATTGTCTATTATTAATACTCTAAATCATTATTATTACCATATTACTGCTATAATCTCTTCTAATATATTGAGGGAGAGCACCAATTAGTGTAGAGTTCTCGTTGAAGCTGGCTCACATTTTTATTTCACTAAGAATACCCAATAGGTTAAGAGAATTCTAACAGTCATTAACAATTTAGAAAGGGGCAAACATGGGATATCACATGCATAAAGCAGTTCCTTGAAACTACACATTTGGCAAAAAATTGCATGCGGCTTCTACTGCTTCTTGGAAAAATTTGCAGAGAGGCAATCGAATTTGTTTATGCATAAGGTAGTCCTAAGAAAGATCTGCAAACGCATTGCATAAAGGGAATACTTCTTGGTGGGAACGTCAATTATGAGGCTGTCTCACATTTTAATTTCCTAAACTACCAATTTAACTGCCTAAAAAAACTGCCAAGGAAAGAAAAAACAGCCACAGTAATTTCTTTCTCCCATCTCTTCCACTTTAACATCTCAGATTTCGTTAGACATCAATCTCAATGGAAGAGTTTCCTGTTTTACTCTTTTGCACGATACTATTCACACAGTGGGTGTGCCCAGGCGTCTAGTACGTACAATGTAAGGAATTGCGACAAAAATTCATACATTCGAGAGGAAATCGCCAAGTCTCTCCAGGCAAGCGGCTTCACCGGGATAGGAAAACCCCGCCACGGCGTCGGGCGTGACGGAGAAGGAATCAGGAGAGCATATTTCCAGCCGGGCCCGGAACTTTTCGGGCGGAGGGGCGGCGGGTTGTTGGGGCTTGGGAAATGATGAGTCTGTTAACGAGGGAGGAGGGTGTTTGGTTATAGGGAAAGTGGTGGCGGTGGTGTGGTTGGTCGAGATTTTGCGGCATTTGAATAGCTTCCATGGGTCTTGCGGGTTTGTTGTAGAAGAAGAAGAAGACGACGACTCTGAGAGCGCCTTCCGCTTCGCTAGGGCTGCGAGACGGTTAGATTCGGCTCTCTGGCGCTGCTCCTCCGTCATCTCCATTTTTCGGAGCTGGTTTTGGTTAGGGTTTCAGAGTCCCATTTTCGAACTGACATTGAAAATTTGAAGCGCGCGGTATCGTGGTGGGGTTGGCTTTTTTATTCAGGGACGGGGCTTGCCTCCGGTTGGCGAGAAAAACCGCACGGATGCAGTTTCGTTTATTTCCGAGCTCTATGCGGGTTCACCTCGTTTTTTTTTTGTTTTTTTATAAGGAAAATTTAATTTGGCATTTCATACAAAAAAAGATTGTTATAGTCCCACCCCATATAGTTTGAATTGTTATGATTTCATCCTGTAAAATAATTTCCGAACGATTATGCCCTTATTACGTATTTAATTATTATATATGTTAATAATATTTTCAATATTAATTGATAGGACTGAAAAATTTGGTGCACAAATCATCCTATAAATTCCCTTGACTGGAATCTTTTAAATGTCTATTAGGAGCCCTAAAATCTCGGTTTTCAAATCATAACAAATATCTTTTCCTTTATTGGTTCATGTTTTTTCAATCTAGCCGATTGTTTTCTTTAGTTTAAACTCCATTTGAATTTCAAATGCTATAGTCCTAATCAATACCAGTTCGGCTACTTATACATCAACACCAGTTTGAACATTCATGTTCGAATAGTTCAATTCATCACATCAACTGTGGGATCTGGAAAGTTGGAATTCAACAATTCTTCAAGCGATTCGTCAGGTAATTTCGCCAATAAAGAGAGTAAATTAGATCTATATGAGTGTGTGTATACCTCTTGGGTCTAACCCTTGTATTTATAGCTTCTCATATGCTTGCTCTCCGAGATAAGCATGCTCGCACATGTGCATATGTTCACACACGTGCGGTGACATCATCCCTTATTAAACTGGGTTCGTGGCCCTCAGTGAATCACACGACTCAACCCACATAGCTCTCGGCCCAAGGCCACCACGTGGGCCTTCCAGTCTATCTTTCACACTGATATTGGACCATCAGCCCAATATTAAGCCCACGAGGGCTCAGCCCACTCTGAGTCTCCTCTCATCGATCCGACCCGTAATCTTGTGCGGATTTATGCCACCACAATAGCCCCTCAACTTCTCTTTCGTTCCTTGTGGACACGAGGAGTTGATCTTCTAACTGTAGGACTTAATCCTTCTCAAATAATTGGACTGTGAGATCTTCAAGCCCTTTCGTCAAACTGGATCGTCAGGTCCTCAAATCCTTGTATAAATAGAACCATCAAGCCCTCAAATTCTTTTATTGAACCAGACCGTCCTCAAATCAAACCGGAGCTGTCATCTTTTTACTTAATCTTCCAAAAGATCCCTAGCCCCTGTCTCTATCATAGACTCTTACTTAATCAAGGATCCGGCCTTGTCCATGGGCTCTTGCCCATCTGTTGACCCCTTCCTAGTTATATGCACAATCTGCAAGGACTAAAACGTTGAGTTCAAATTGATTGATCGTATTAACATGCCTAATCATGCACCATAAAACTGGACCGTCCTCTAATCAAATCGGAGTGGCCCTCTTTGTTGTTTATCCATACCAAGCGGCATTCCATTGGTCGTCGATCAGAGAACATATTGGGACGCAATGTCAAAAACCCACGCAGCCCCCAATACTATAGGGAGCTACGTGCCCATCACTAGTTTGTCCCGTGTTGTAAATGATGTCTGTGCCGCTTTGTTTCCCTCACTGAGGAACCTTTTCGAATTTCCTTTCATTACCCTCTGATGAGAAGGATACAAACATTGGCCACGTGGTTAAAACTCCTTCCGAGGCGAGCGCATAATATGAAACCAGACCATCCTCTTTGTAAACCGGAGCGATCCTCTTCTGTTTAATCAACAATTATCCAGATCCAGTGAACAAATTACCTAGGGAGAAGACCGTTGCAAACAACTTGCAACTCAACCTTTTCTTCTTTTACCTAGGGAGAAGACCGTTGCCTCTAAACTTCTTTTATCCTTGTTGGCGATTTGAGGTTCTTTATTGCGGTTATCTGACTTGGTCGGCCTCTATTCCTCTCTTTTTTACGAGATAACCGAGGAATTTTCCAAACCGACGCCGAAGGCGCACTTCTCGGCATTTAGACGAAGTTGTGCCATTGTAGGACGCCATACGCCCCTGCGAGGTTGGCCAAATGATCCTTCTCTCCCCGACTTGCATCCATGAAGCTCAATCTGGCGTGTCCAGCCGTTGCATCAACCACTTGGTCGATACGGGGAACAGGGGAACAATATTTGGGACAAGAGTCACTTAGATTAGTATAATCCACACAAACTCGCTTTTTCCCGTTTTTCTTCAGTACCACCACTATGTTAGCTAACCATGTAGAATATTGTACCTCTTTCACATAGTTGGCCTACAACAAATTGTTAACTTCTTGAATAACCGCATCTACATGCTGGACTGCAGAATGCCTCTGTTTTTCTTCACTTGAACATTCCGAGAGGAAAATAAATAAGTTTCTGTGTTGGCATCTAAAGGCTTACGTTCAACCAATCTGCCGTATCATCGCTTGATCAGCTTTTTAACCAAATAGGCCTTCGGCACTCGAAGGTCTACGTTCGGCCAATCCACCGCATCATCGTTTGATTATCTCTTTCACCATCTAAGCCTTCGGCACTCGAAGGTTTACGTTCAGCCAATCCGCCGCATCATCGCTTGGAAAAACACCATCAACTTGTTGACATAGCCGACTCCATGCAATTCTTTTTAGGAAACCTCCGGCATTTATCCAGCTGTTTGATTCACTTATCTCTTTTTTTCATGAACTTTGTACTTTATCTTCATAGATACTTCTTTGCTTTTCGTGGATCGGCTCCTAGCACTTAGGAATATGCCGCGTCCAAGGTCTGTGATATTGTCTTCGTGATAGCCGACCTCATACATACCAACTGGTCATTTCATTTTTCTGCTTATGCTTCTTTTCCCAAGCATATTCAAGTTCTTCTTAGTACCACATACAATCCTCTACCCCCCACTCTGGGTTGGGTTGGGACTCGTTCTAGTGCAAACCAGAGTATTTTATAAGCAATATATACTTCTGTAGAAAAACTGTCCACATAGGACTCTGTCTGGACCAAGCCAGAATCGATGGTTTAAAAAACCGTCCCCTTCCCCCCATTCTGGGTTTGTCTAGGGCGTAGTCGTTTTGAAAATTTTCACAATTTTTGATGAAGTCTGAGGGTCACTCCCTCTCTCTAAAGCCGAAAGAGACTTTCCAATTATTGTTTCTTCTAATTAAACCGAAAGCCCCGCTCTCTCAACAGAATCAAGAGTCACACTCTTTTGATTATACAGAGAGCCCCGCTTTCTCAAAAAGTCGAGAATCTAAACTTCGTGCTTTAATCGACGAACATTTCCTCTCACGGGAACCGAAGGTCACTCCTTTTCAACAAGCCGAGAGCCTACCGCTCATGCTTAGACCGAGGATCACTTCCTCTTAGTTGTACTGAGAGCTATGCTCTCTTATCAACATCGATAGTCAAACTCCCTTAACAAGGCTGAAGATACCGAGAGCTACGCTCGCTTAACAAGACCGAGAGTCATACTCCCTCAATAAGACTGATGAAGATACTGAGAGCTACGCTCTTTTAACAAGACCGAGAGTCATACTCCCTCAATAAGACTGATGAAGATACTGAGAGCTACGCTATTTTAACAAGACCGGGAGTCGTACTCCCTCAATAAGACTGAAGATCGTTTCTTTCCTGGACGTCTAAAAATACCTCGGGGTATATTCCGTTGCACAACTTAATTAAATTGAGAGCCCCGCTCTCTTCAACAGGATCGAGAGCCACACTCTCTTGATATACCGAGAGCCCTGCTCTCTCAACAAGACCGAAGGTTACCCTTCTCAAAAATAATTCAAGGTTACATGTCATCAACCAAATCGTAAATTAAAACTGAAGGTTAATCCTTCTCAATCCCCCCGGTCATTATAAATACCCCGGGTTATATTCTTTTTCTTAAGAACTAATCTGCAAAACAGACAAGCAATGTTTGCAACATAATGGGCACAACCACTAACACTGGCTTGGCCAAAACAAGTCCTCGACGCTTGGTTTAACCAACCAACACGAGACTAAAAACCAATAATCATCCTTTTTAAGCCGCCACTTCTTAGTTTTAGAAACATCAAAACAATGGAGACTCAGCATTTAAATAGAACATTCAGCATGTAAATAGAACACTTGGCCGGTACGCCATGAATACTTGGTTTTGCTTTAAAGCCATCAAAACAACGAACACATATCTTTCAAGCCATCAATACATGGTTTCAAAACCATCAAAACAACGAATATCCGGCTTTTAAACAATCAACAGTAAATAACTTTTATTCTTCTTGGTAAAAAACCGAAGAAGTACCCACAAATAAATAAACACAACTAATGTCGCATAGGACCGCGATATTCAGCATCAAAAATAATATCGGGATCACACTTAACTTTAAGACCGTCCCCTTCTCGGTTTTTTAAAATCATCAAAACACTTAACATTTGACTTTAAAACGGTTAAAACTACGCATTCTTAACTTCATGGTGAGGAACCGAGGAAGTCTACACACAACAAGTAAACTCAACAAACAAAACCGAAGCTCAAAACAAGCCCCTCGCTACCCCATCAACGCAAAGTAATTTCTAGCTTTATGGTCGTAGCAACCACAACTTGAATGAATCAAAAAATAAAACCGAACCTCAATACAAGCCGTCGCTTTAAGGCTTTCAAAACGTGAGGTTTGTAGCCAAAAATAGAACCATAGAGTTCATACACATATTCGGCATCTCAACAACAAGACAATTGCTAAAAAACTGTTCCAAGAACTCTTAAATATGCTTTGACACATTATCATCATCAAGATAATCGCAAAAAATAACCCATGAAACTCTTAAATCATGCTCTGATATTTCAAATAATTTTTAAAAGCGAAGAAATAAAATTTACCGGTAATTTTGGTGTCGAATCACCTCAAACGGAGGCTACGGTTGGATCCAGAACGCAAGAATTAGTCAAGAATATGTCTTGAACTCTCCAAAAATAGTCTCAACCGGTCCAAAAAACATTTTGAACCTCAAAATGCCCTCTAAATGGCATTAAGACCCAACAATTTGCGTGTTGAATCACCTCAAACGAAGGCCGTGGTTGAATCCGGAACGCGGAAATTAGTCAGGTACAAGTCTCAAACCCACCAATATTGATCCAAATCGGTCCAAAAGTATTTTTTAACCTCCAAAAACACTTAAAATGGCCTTTTTAATGTTAAAAAAACCATATTTGGCCCTTCTGGAGGCCGGCTGGCCCCTATGGACTGTTGTCTAACTCTTTTGAGCTGCGGAATAGGCCCTTAGACCATGATTTGACCCGTCTGATACGCGGGTGAGGCTTCTGGACCACAACTGACCCGTCTGGCCGCGCTTATGAACCTTCTGACGGGCGCATTGACCCTTTTGACCGCACGAGTGAACCGTTTGATCGTCTTCTTCCTTTTGCTGGTGCGTGCAGCGCGTGATGCCCACTCGCACCGAGCAAACCTCACGCGCCGTCCTTTTACCGGCGCGTGAACCTCACCAAAGCATTTTTCGGCAAAGTTCTTCATAGATCCGTGTTCATCGCATCAAAACGAACAAAGCCCAGTGATCCAATGTTGTTTTCGAACAAATTTTATGTGCGAAACCCAAAAAATCTCGTTCGGTTCTCTTCTCCGGCGTTCAAACTGCGTTTCCGGCAACGTCCGGTGTCGAAACACCACCGTGTTACCACCAATAGATTCGTACGATTGTGACGCACAACCCTTACCGATCCAATCGAGTTTTCGTCGACTTTACAAAAGAAAAACAAACCAAGGTGCGAGTAGATCTAACTCGCGTTCACGCGCCTCCTTGTACCGGCGCGTGAGGCCTTCTCCGGCATCATCCGGTGACGTACCAAGTACCTCCGTGATTGCCTCGTCGCGGGGAACAAAACCCTGTGTTCAAAAGTTGTATGCGATCACTCTTCGTAGGACCGATTGCCAACAGACGACACGGAGCAGCACCAAATATTTGTGCTACAAAAAAAAATTATAAATAAAGATGCGTCAAAGTCATGTATCTACAATATGAATGTTAAAACACCATAAAGTAGTGAGTGCATATTAATACCTATTAGTTGCCTCGTTCTATATTTGGTCTATCTTCATTTTGTCCTCACTTGATAAAAGTCGAAATACCTTGTTCGTTTGTAAGCCCTTGATTGGCACAAGCTTCGACATTGGTTTTTTCGGACCCGGCTCATAGGTGTCGACATCGACCATTTCTTTGTTCACATCTCCATCGGGTTCACTCGGAACTCCTATTTGACGTTTGGAACGACGTTGGTATGCATATTCCCTTTTCTCTGTTCCTTTCTCTTCTTTGCCTTCAAATCCCTAACTAAGGAACATTGTTGTTTTCTTCATCCTTTGAAACCGGTCTATTAGTTTGTAACCACGTGTGTTATAATCTCTGCATATTCCTCCCAAAGCTCACTGCCCTTGGTGACTAGACTTAGTATCTTTTGTTCAAAATGGCAATGTCAACATCTTTCACCTCGATCTCCCTCTTATGCATGTCATCCTTACCTTATATATGCTTTTTCAAAGCGGCAATTTCGACATCTTTCCTCTCAATCTGTCCCCGGAGATCTTTTAACCATTGATGCATTATCATCATTTGCCCGTGAATCTTTGTAGCCTTGGAAACTCACTTCATCTTGTACTTGTACACCGAATATAGAGCAGCCCACGGGGGTTCTATCCATGTGTCCTGTTGAATCAGGTACGTAACCCTAGACATTGCCTCTGCTATTAGATGGGGAGGGCATGTCTTCATCGCAGCAAAGTACATCTTCTGTGTGATGTGCACTCGATTCATTTGATTTGTTCACATCCCCCGGCGGCAATGTATCATGGACAACGTGTTTTTCTTTTGGCTCGTCATCGCCACTCGATCTTGCTACATTTGCTACCTCCAAGACCACCTACACTAATAGTTCATGTTTCCAAATGTTATACTCCGTCCCTTAAAGTTAGACACTTTCACTATTCCAGCCCTATGAAAAAATTTATTATTTCTTTTAATCTGTAATGTTTTATATAAGCAATATGGATCTCGTTTGATAGATTTCAATTAGTTCTTTTAAACAAAGTTCTGAAAATCACATAAAATGTTATGAATTGAAAGATATAGGCAATTTAAAATGGCACGCACTCCCGAAAGTGTCTAACTTTAGGGGACGGAGGGAGTAATTAAGATGGGATGTAAAATCTAAACAAGGATTTTTAAAAAATTACCCAAAAGTGAACAATGTAAACTAGTAAACCACGATTTCATATTGAGAATATGCATGAAGTGGCTTTAGAAGGTTGGATACTGTGAATGGTTAACATGGTTTACTGGATTACCACTTTAGAAGAAGTATTCCAAAATGGTAGCACAATGCATCATAATTCAAATTTATGGTAACATAATACATCATAATTGAGATTTCCAGATTAACTCATACCAGTTTTTATAACACTTGCAGGGGAAAAAAAGAAAGATAAGTCACATTAGTAACATTACAAGGGCAAGTATAGGGGAACAGAACATGGTATGTGTCTAGATATTTGTTCCAAACCCCCTTAATGTGTCTATATCCTTTTTTAAAAATTATGTGTCCCGTGTCTGTCCTAATGTGTCCATAACCTAAAGTGCACATTAATCAAGTTGGTATTTTATGGTTCCATTTTGTTCAAGTAGTTCCAATGTTTTATGAAACCAAAAAGTCATGGAAGAATCCATGTTCATTATTTCACGCATACCTAGTAGACCATGTAAGTTAACGTTGGATACAAATCATAAACTTGTTCACCAATTCAGGTATAGTCCATCTAACAATTCCAAAGGGGTGTTCTGGATGTAGAGGTTTCGTTAGAGTTGTGTGTTCACACAAGCAAAACTACAAAATGGCAAAAAAATGGTGTCATTTAACATTTGAATATCTACAATAGGAAGATTTAAAGTCAACGTTTTAATCACAAACGTACCAGAAGTGACATGACACACCCGGACACCTTCCTCGATTCTTTATGGTATTTCTTGATGGATGACAATAGTTCCTTTATAATTGCCCTGTTCCAATCATAACGTCGCATTCTTTCCAAATCATCGACATGTTCAAAGAGGACCCATTTCACATTAATACTCATCGGGAAGAAAAATGTGTGAAGTAAATACAAGAAAAGCAATCCGACAACATCTTCAATGTCATCCATTTCATCACCTTTAACATATTGATTCAGTAGTTGTCTCAATGACGTGGTTGTCAGCCTCTTGTCTACCTCCTCATGACAAATTTGACTGCCTCCTTGCAGCCGTACTAGAGGCTAACAAAGTCTCTTCCCCACATTGGATGCCGAAGAAACTTACCAAGTCCGCATTTGTTAGATCCAACAGTTGTCCCCTTTTGCCGACTCGGAATCTGTCTTCGTCGGGATCGAATGTCTCGATTATTTCGATAATCATCTTGTCACTCTTACGACATTGCGACAGGGACACCTTGCTATCAATTATGGCCTCAAATATTGACCAGAAAGGAGTCATCTTCAAGACTCTTTTGTGGCTCTCCCTCAAGTTTAATTCTTTAATTACCGTCACGATCCCACCCAAGCTTGATCTGTATGCTGTCTCGCGCACATCTCCCTTATTAACCTATGCCTTACGAGACTTTTTAATCTTAGTCTCTTCTACTCCGGCTGTGGTAGATCTCTTTCTTTTACTTGCCTGCCCGCCAGTATTTTCATTCTTCGTCTCGGCAGTCTCACCCCTACATTTATTTCTTGAAGTAGCTACATCAAAAAACACAAAAAAAATAAAATTGAGTATGCAAGTTATTTAGGTGATAATGATATTTTATTGTTGACTATATGATGTAATCTTTACCCGAAACAGTTTTGGAGAGCTTCTTTGAGGTAGGTGTATCGTCATCTATTGCTTCTTTTCCCAGCAGTCTAATTCGCCTTTTCACCATTGCCGAGGTTTCACCTGCAACATTCCAAACTTCAACATACAAAACACGGCAGGGGAAAACATAATATACCATATACTTCAACAATGGTGGTGTTTTGGTTTAACATGTTTGACGTGTATACAATAAATAAGTTCAAACATGGCATATCAATGCTACATATGCAAACTTGTGTACGACACATTGATTGTATAAATAAATTAAAATTCACATATGATTTAATGTTTAATGTCAACACAATTCAAAGAACTATATCACATGAATAGAATAGTATCGCTAAATATTCACGTGCTCTTATCTTTATCGGTTTCATTTTTCCTTTTGGTGCGGGGCTACATCAGTTCTTGTATCCTCGGCCACTTCCAGCTGTGAGCCAATTACATCGCCGGTGTTTTTAGTCAAGTCATAATGTATAAGAGTCCATCAAATGTTCATTAAGTTGGAAGTCACCATCATTGTCAACCCAATTCTCAATTGGTATTAAAATAAACCACATTTTACATTCATGATCAAATACCAAATATACATCCATAATCAATGAATGTTGCAAACTTGCCCTTAAAAAATATACCCTTCAGTTTTTTGAAACATGGTTCTGAAAAAGGTAAATCAGTCAACCATGTCCACATTTCTGATAAATAAGTGGAGATGGTTCAGTGATGTACCATATTTAAGCTTACATTAACAGTTAAAATTGTAAATCAGTATTACAGTAGTAAACCAGAATCAATATTCAAAGGAATATGTGGAACAAAACACAACAAAATTCTTCCACTCAGATTACAGTCCAAAGCACTACAAGATTCTCGACATTGAACCGAATTCAAACAGGTTATTTAGGTGATAATGATATTTTAACAGAATTTTTGGTTGGCTCAACGGTGAAAAGGCGAATCAGACTTGGAAATCGACCACATCTAAACTTTCTATGGCCTAAAATTGGTAAATCAGTATTCCATTATCTAACATCATCAATAAACATACCATCTTAAAACATACCACTTTAAAAATTTGAAAATTGACATCTAAATATGGTACATCAACAAACCAGAAACAAATAAAGCAAACACCATTTGAAAGTTTCCCACAACCGAAACCGTCTCAACCAACAACCTTCTGTGTTGAGCCAACAAAAAAAAAGAAAAGAACAAGCAATGGCATGTCGAAGTCTATTGATGGTGCGTTTGTTCTTGTTGGGCGGGTAATATGAAGTTTTTGTGTTTTATGATAAGAATAACTAGCAACACCAAAGGTTGGCAATTTCTCCCATGGTACAATGATACACCATAACTGAAATTCGAATGACTATAAAAATGGTAAAACAGTGTTCCATTTTTCTCACATCATAAAAAACATACCATCTTTAACAACTAGCAGATAACCTTGGTACATTCAAAAACCATAATCAATTCAACCAGAAATCACTACTTTTAACATCCCAAACAACTAATCTTCCAATGAATTCTCAAAAGCCCAAAATTATTTGTCTCTAACTTTGGTATATTAACAAACCATTATGAATTCCCAAAACCCCCCAAATTTACTTCCCGATAACAACCAAACACTATATTAATAATTCCGACGAACTCAAACAGTGTTCTCATTCGAATGGATCTAAAAATATTTGACGATTGTTGAGTAGGGAAAAAGACTTACGAGCCATTGGTCGGAATGGAAAAGACGTAGACTGGTTAGGGCTTTACTCCGGTGAGCAAATCGGCAGCCATATCTTCTTTCCATCCATCCCGCAGCCACCCGGTTTCGACTCCTCTCCTTCGTCGTACGAAGCCTGAGTAACGTGATGGTGGTGTCTCCGGCAATATCGGGTGGTGGGATGGTGGGATGGGACGATGTGGGTAGTGGTTAGGTTTCCACCGATTAGTTAGGGATTGGGGATTTCAGAATGGGACAATTTGGGTAACGAATAGGGATTCACTGGAAAGTTAGGGATTGTGGGTTGTGGGGTTTTGTATCACCGAACAAGTAGGGATTTGGGTTGTGGAGTTAGGGGTTTGGGACAATTTGGGTAATGGGATGTTTGGGATGGTTTTCACCGAGATAGTTGTGGTGGTGTTTCGGAGGATTTGGGATGATTTTTGGGACTATTCCTCCAATACGAAAATAATTATGCATCATTCGCATACCGGTGGGACTAATGGCTTGGACACAAAGGTCCTACAATCGGTCTTAAGTACGAAATCTTGTAAATGGCTTCCTCATTAGCTAAAATCAACTGTTAATTTTAGCAAATTTTGAGTCTATCAGATGGAAAACCTAATCATAATGAAAGTTTTGTACAGTAATATTTCATCAAGATGCTTATGCGCTATTTGTCAACCGGGAAAAAATTTCAATGTCGAGCGGGTACCACGTGGTGCCCGCTAGCTCACATCCAGCCGTAAAAATGTAATGGATGGCCCGAATTGAAAGTGTCGGATAGATTTTTTTTTTAAATGAAAAAAGAAAAGGAAAAGTGTGTTTTAATCTAGACTGCCTATTGTATTTTTGAACGGACGAATGTGCATCTGGATTAGGGGTGTACATGGTCCAGATTGGACCGGTTTTGTGGAAATCCAGGAACCAAATAATATCTTACGGTTCCAAAGAATTGAGAATCAGAACAAGACCATTACACATATGAAACTAAATCGAAACCAAACCATTAGATCGATCCGATTTCGTTCGATTTACAGTTCTAAACCATTTATCATCTATAAATTGCACAAAAAAAAAGAATAAAAATACCACTAATTTACTAAAATTGCTCACAATTTATTAAAAATAGCTATCATTGTAGGATTTCATATTTATGAGAAACAAGAAATAGTTTTGTGGAGTGGAAGGGTTTTAGTCATTTGTGAGAGTAGAAGTGTTTGGTAGGTATTTGAAAAGCTTTATTGATGGCTCATGGTAGATGCAATGGTAAAATAAATAAATAAATAAATATGATATGTATTAGCGGTTCGATTCGAACCACAGTTTGCAATTATAAAACCAACGACCGAACCATAATATATGGTTCTCATTTTTTGAAATCAAAACGAATCCATTAAACCATAGAACCAATCCAAATAGATCGGTTTGGCTTTGTCGATCCGGTTTCGCGATTTTTTCGATTTTCTTGTACACCCCTAATCTGGAGGGTAATTTCACCAAGATGGGTCGCTTTTCAAGCATAGCTTTGTGGGAAAAAAAAATCACAATCTAATATTACCAGAAGAAAAAATGTTTAAACATTCTTCATTAAGGAAAAAAGTCCGAACCTAAGACATTCTAAACGATTTTATACATAAGCGCAAAGAATTATAGAGGATACAGGGGGTGCTGCGTAGCGTACTGTGTGGCCGATTTCGCGCCGCACCGGCATCGTTATGACAATCGGAGACGTCCACCGCGTAGAGCTCGTCGAGTACTACAAGTGTACCAAAAATTAACTCAGTCGGATATCGTTAAGTGTCTCATTGGAACACATATAAGTTGAAAAAATCAGAACACACATGTCTTTAAACACTGGATGAAACCCATTGAACCCATTTTTTCAAGTTATTTGTGTTCCGATGAGGCACTTAATGATATCCGATTGAGTTTATTTTTGGTACACTTGTAGTACTTGGCGAGCTCTACGCAGTGGACGTCTTCAATCGTCGGAATGATGCCGGCGCGGCGCCGGAATGGGTCGCACAGCACGCTGCGCAACACCTCCCCCGGTTCCCATTATAGATTACTTCTAAAACGAGTTTTGTGGAGGAAAATTAGTTAAATTTGAAACTATTTGGTTCAATTTTAGAACCACCATAATTTGGCCCAAAAGCACTTTTTATTGTCAAATTACAAATCTTTTTTATACTAATTTTTAATATAATTGAGTAATGTTCAATAAATTTTTATATTTTTTATCGTCAACATAAATACTTTAACATTTCTCACCCAACACGACCTCCCATGTGTTTAATCACATGAAAGAATTCTAGTATCATTCAACTCCTACGACTTTACACTAACTATCTGTTTGAATTATATGTATATTTGTGCTTGTTGGTTTTGCTCTTAACATTAATTGACAGTTGTCCAAATTAAATAACAACAATACAAAAAGATATAAGATTTTTGGGCAGATAAATAGTCAGTTTATTAGATGCATAAATTCGCTTAGATAAATAGTCTGTAACGTCCAAAAGAGTTGCAAGAGTAAATTGAAGTAGTAAAATAACAATATTTTGGAATTTAAGGGGTGAGAGGTGTTCTTTAACTTTGAAGAGAGAGAAATAAAATTTCAAGGGTGGCTTTAAAATATTTGGTGTTTGCAAGATCTACCAGAGCACTTATTTCATGTTTAATCCTTTAAATTTTCGGACATTTGATTTTTGAGGTCGATACCTTTGAGAGACACCATTTCAATGAGTATATTTGATGAATGATACGAGGACCATGATACAATCTTATCCAGAGACCTCCTCCCATAATATGCCCCCTATCTTTCCTACTTATGACGGGGGAGAATGATGACGACGATGAGTGATGCGTGAGTTGTCATTCACTTGTTTTATGATAGTATCTGTGTTAATTCTTTTATTTTGATAAGTATTTCTTTTATTTTATTGTCTTGTTTATATCTTTGACCCTTCGCGTTTTTTGTTCGTGTCTTCTTTTAGTTTTGTTGTGTAAGGACATCTTCAGTAACTCTGATTGTAAGAAATAGTGTAAGAATTAGACAGTTAGCTAACATTTTTTAATTTTTTGTGGTCCTTAAGTGGAGTTAGTACATGAATATATATGCCAAAAGTAAGTGCAGCACCACCGACATGCATAACTGTGTTTGCACCGCAATATTTTCCTAGGGCCAGACCCATGAGAGAAATGGAGGAGAGAGGGAGGAAAAAGAACGGGGGGGGGGGGGGGGGGGGGAAGGTGGGTTCAACACTGCTCTCATGCATGACGATGAGAGAGAAACAGAAGGCAGGAGAGAGAAAGAGAGGGGAAGACATGAGGAGAGAGAAAAAAAAGTGGGACTACATATACTACCTAACACCGTTGCAACACTCGTTTTCTTAACAACCTGTTTTGTTATAACAACACAAAATGGGACCTACTTTTTACATTTTTGTGCAATATAACACTACATTTTTAACTCCACGACTGGAGATGCCCTGAGTGTTTAAGGCTAACATTTTGCAGGTTGTTCATTTCAAGTTTCCTTGCCTTCTCTCAGTTTGCATTTTGTTCCTCCCGTTGCGAGGTGATTTATTTCCTCTGTTGCCCGTTGTTTGTCCTATATAATTTTGTGCATATGTAGTCAATGAGGGCATTGCCATGGTTAAGTGTGGGTGGGTATACCTTGCCTTTTGAATCTTTTATTTTTAATTCTATTTGCCATGGTTAAGTGTGGGTGGGTATACGGTATACCTTGCCTTTTGCAAAGAAAAAACAAAAAAGAGATGTAGATGTTTGATTTTGACTTTAGGCCCTATTTCACTCAGTGGATTATTGCTTGTTTTTTTAGTTTTCGAGGCTTTACGATAGGGGTGTAAACGAGCTGAGCCGAACTTTCCAGAGGTCGAGCTCAGCTTGTTTAGTAAACGAGCCAAAAATCGAGCTCGAGCTCGGTTCATTCATAAACGAGCTGAGCTCTTACTGAGTCGAGCCAAGGTAATTTACTTAACGAGCCTCCTTATAAAAGAGCCGAGCTTTTGCGAGCCGAGTTTTACCGACCTCTTTTACTAAATGAGTTTAAAACTCAAGCTCGGCTCGATTACTAAACGAGCCGAGCTCAGCCACGAGCCACTCGCGAGCAGTTTGGTTAGTTTGTAGCCTACTATACGAGACAAGTCATTTTTCTCACATACATCAACTACAAAAGTTCAAAAAGTCAGCTTACTCGAACATGATTGGTTGATGATTTTTTCCCTTTTTTTTATTGTTGCTAGTTTGACTATTGCCTAAGTTAGAGTTTTGACGTGATTTTATTGGTAGACTTAACCTTGCGAACATGCATTGATGACTCTTTTTTTTTTAAATGACAAAGAAAAAAGATTTTATTAATCTTTGGCAAATAATTACAAAGGTTAGGTGATACACTCCGAGTAACATGGGTTCATACCTATGTTATCAAGGACACTAGTGTGTAGTGATTGAAGATCCCCCCACCCAATTCATCTTGGACAGTTAGGAAAATTCTAAATATGAGGGATAAAGTGCAACCTTGGATCTGCTATAAGGCTGGCAATGGTGATAACACTTTCATGGCTGGATAATTGGCATCCCTTAGGGGCATTGTATCAGAAATTTGGGGAGACAAACCTGAGTAGTCTTTGAATGCCAAAGTTATTTTCATCATTCATTTGGGAAGATGGAGTTGCCTAGACAGAGAGATCTAGTTATCACGGAGATTATGAATGGTGCTCCAGTCACTTTCCTTCATGATTCTAATTCTCTTGATTCAGTTGTTTGGGTTCTGTAAGTAAATGAGGAGTATTCTCCTAAATCTGCTTGGCAGGCTCGTAGGACTCCAAGTCCTCCTTTTTCCTTAGTAAACCTGATTTGGTTTTATCGTTGCACTCCTCAGTGAGCTTTTATTCACTGGTTAGCAGTCCTGGGGAAATTGGCTACCAATGACAAGCTCTCTTCTTTGTGTGCTCTGTATTCGAGATGTTGAGTCTCACTCCTATCCCTTATTTTCTTGTTGATGTGACTTACAGGTTTGGTCTTTTATCCGAAACTGCAATGGGATTAGCAGTGGGTGACGGATTAGTTTGAGATTTTGTCATGGGCAAGGCAGCATAGGGGTGGCTCTTCCATGTCTAATATTGTTTTCAAGCCTTTTGTGGCAGCAACAATTTACTGGTCGTGGAGAGAATGCAATACTAGGATTGCTCTGTTTGAAGGGTGTCATTATTACAGACATTCATGCTTGTATGAGTTCTTCGAGAGGTATAAAAACCTGTCCACAGAATATCTCCATTGCTGCAAGTTGGAGTATTTGTAAGAGACTTTTTTCCCCCTGATTGTTTTGGGGTTGGCATTTTTCTAGTTTTGTTTCCTTTGTGGTTTCTATTAGTTGTTTTCTAAGCTTGTAACTTAAGTAAGGGCTAGGTCCTTATGATTTGCAGTTGTTTGTGGTCAAGGGATAACATAATTAAGTGAACATTGCATTGACGAGGACACTTGATTCTTTTGTACACCTATCACTTGTGTACGTGCCTTCGCAAGAGCACCCTCACACTTAGATTTGAAGTTGACCTCGAGTTCATACATATTTTTGGTGCCTCAGGATGGATCGGTTTATAATATTGGAACCATTCTTTTTCGAACACAACTTCCTATTTTTTTCTTTTTGTGCGCTTATCTTTTCCAGATAGTCAACCATTATTTTGAAGTCTGAATTTTGCTTTGTGTAGACAACTTTTCTGTGGGTATTAATTTTCGAATCGGACTCCCCTTTTCATTACTTGCCCCCCTTGAAAAAGAAATGGTGGGAAACAAAAGTGCTGATAGTAAAAAGAGGAGTGCAAACAGTAAAACATTGGGTGCAAAAATATGATGGGTTTCTAAAAATAACGTGTTTGCGCCAATGTTGTGTTCGTGTCCCATGTCCATATATCGTTGCTTATGAGATAGTCATCAATGAGTATCTGATTTGCGGTCTGACAAGAATGTAACTAAAAATTTGCTCCCAAAGGCGGAGGTATTCTTGGGCTATATTGGGCTGTAGCCCAGGTGGAGGTCTAGAAATGAAAAAAAAATTAAAATATTTCCATGTAAATTCTAGAGGAAATAACTTTAGCCCAACTCAATTTTATTATTCTTTGTACTTTTCTTTTGTGTATTTTTGAATATTTATGTATTCATATGTACAAGTTTGGGTTTGCCCAGGATAAATTATAGTCCTGGCTCCGCCCTTGTTTACTCCCCATCAACTTTGAAGACTAAGCAAGAGCAACCATGAGTCCACGACAAAAACATTCGAACAAAGTCAATGTATCACTATCACCAATAATCTTTGCAAGAACAAGCTCCGCCACTGAAATGGTGGAACCGGTTTCCGTCCCTGACGGCAATGTCCCTTCTATACAACAATGAAACAAGCTTGAAAAACTGATGGCAGTCCTGACAAATCCTCAGATTCTTCACTATCCTAAGAGTCATATCAGGTGATGATTTTAGAAGCCCAAATGCAAGTGCAAGCTTCTCACTGTGATACATCAAAGTAGTTTCCTTCTCTTCTTCTTCAATATCATAAGAAACCATGTCAGTATATTCTGCATAACCAGCCACTTTCAATTCCTTTTTCACATCAGCCAACATCTTATAGAGCTCCTCATATCCTTCTTCCATAAGATTAGATACCACGAACTCATAAACCACATTTTCTATTTCAATGGAACTGCAACCAGGGACCTTTCTAATGCCTCTATGATTCATCATCTTCCTCACTTCTCCAACTTGAATCCACTTATGGTCTCTAGCATATAAATTTGATAGCAACACATAATTTGCCCCATTGTTCGGCTCTAGCTCAATGAGGTTTCTGATTGCAAACTGCCCCAATTGGGTATTTCCATGGATTCGACAAGCACCCAATAAAGCCCTCCAAATGATGGGATCTGGTTTCATGTTCATTGTATGGATTAGGTCCTGAGCTTCATCTAGGAGTCCCGCTCGACCAAGAAGATCAACCATACATCCATAGTGCTCAATTCTTGGTTTCAAACCGTACTCTTCTTTCATGCTTATGAAATGCCTCCTACCTACTTCAACAAGGCCTTGATGACAACAAGCACACAAAATACCCAAAAAGGTAACTTCACTAGGCCTAAAATTTTCCAGGATCATCATATCAAAAGCCTGCAAAGCAGCTTCACCAAGTCCATTCATGGCATAACCAGAAATTAGCACATTCCAAGTATAGACATTCTTCACTCTCATCGCACCGAAAACCTTCTCTGCCTCATCAACCACTCCGCATTTGCCATACATGTCCATAAGAGCAGTACCAACAAACACATTCAATTGCAGTCTATTACGAACGATAAAGTCATGAATCCATTTTCCTTGATTTAGTGCACCCAAATGGGCACAAGCTGATAGAACTCCAACCATGGTAACCTCACCCGGTTCAGTCCCAGCAGCCTGCATATCTCGGAACACCTCGATGGCTTCCCCGAATTTCCTGTTGTGGGTATAACCAGTTATCAATGCATTCCACGAAACTAAATTTCTCTCAGGCATTTCATCAAACACCCGATGGCCTTCACCGGGAAGTAAACAAGTGCAGTACATACTAACAAGAGCAGTGTTTGTATATATATCTGAAGCAAAACCCATTTTAACCACACAACAATGTACTAATTTCCCAATGTCTCGAAGGCACAACTGAGCAACCGACTTGAGAACAGCCGGAAATGTCAAACAATTAGGGAAAATGCCAGCTTTACGCATGTGGGTATACACAAAAACTGCATGTAAATGCTTATTCAAGTCTGTATAACTTCTTATGAGATGATTACATAGCCCAGAATCTATAAAATCTTGGAATTGTGTAAAGAGAAGGGCAGAAGGAGCAAACCCATTTGACAATACGGAGCTGTCTATAAGTTTCATGAAAGAGATTTGGTTAATGGGTATGCTGTTGATGATGATTTGGGCGAGGACTTGGTTTATATGGGTGCGATTTGTGAGCAAACTCATCAAATGGGTGTGGGCTAATTCTGCAGTTTGAGTTGCAGGGTTGCCTGCTAGGGCTGAGATTGAATGGGTACGATTGGGTAAGTATCTTGTCCATTGGTAAGTATTGGTCGAGGCTTGGAGGAGAAATCTCTTCATGTTCTTGGAACCATTTCCTGGTAACAGAGAGCCACTCTTTGAAGTTTGAATAATTAGACTGATACATACACGACTCTGAAATCCTTGAGGACTTGGAGACAAGTCGAGAGAGAGCAATTTTTCAGTGTCGAGAGGGTACCACGTGCGCTCAATCTCGGTTATCCCTTTCGATTTTAGACAGTCCGGAAACATGAGAAAGAAAGGGGAGAGAGAGGAGGAGGGGTTTCGATGCACTTTTAGACGGCTCGGATGCAACGTTTGGATACCATCGGCCACGTAGTACCCATTGGGTACCCAAAAAATTTACAAGAAAATGTTACTTTTCCAACACGGACACATTGGGGTACGTTGTAAATATACTGAATATTGATATGTATAAATACATTCATACGCATATATATATTTCTCCTTTGGTTGTTCACATAATAAAAGTAAATTAAAAGAAGAAAAATAAAGGAAGTCCTATCCCGATCTTGCTAATTAGGAGCCATTGCTTGAGGCTGCTACCGTGCAACGCCTAGATGATGGCGGAGTGTTGCAAAAAGAGCCAAGTTGTTCAACATTGGTGGTTCAATGTTGGTTTGAAAATTTACGCTCTGTTCGGTACATGGGAAAATGAAAGAATGAAAAGGAAAATAACAAATTTTCCTCCTTCGTTGTTTGGTCGCAAATATAAGGAGACAAAAAATTAAAAAGTAATCTATAAAGGAAAAATTTGGCAACGGTTTATAGAAAAGTCCATAAACAGAAGTTGCGAGAAGAAAATGTTACAGAAAAAGTCAAACAAGAGAAAAAAGATTCTATAATGCAATTAATACTTTATTTCTATTTTCCACTTAAACAAGAAAAATTTCTTTTCACGTGAATTTCCTCTCATTTTCTTTCTTCAACCAAATAAGGGAAAATAATCTATTTTCTTCACTATTTTCCTTTTTTTTTCTTTTCCTTTCCACAACTTCCGACCAAACCATTAATCACCTTTTGCATTAAAGATTAGCTTTTTTTATTTTTTTATTTTTTACGATCGGTCCTGGAATTAGTTCGAGCTTGATTTTGTTTTGGCATAATGGAATAAGTTTTTAACAAGTCCAATGTGTAAAAAAAAAAAAAAAAAACCCCGTTGCTGTGAAGTGTGAACGTAAAATCGTCCAATGTATAAAACAAGACAAGATAGTATTTCCCTTGATACCTGGACCGAATTTCCCAAAACGTGCTAAACATTTTAAATGGGTTAAAAGTGCTAAAAAAACCGTGAAAAAAAAAAGTTAATATATTCGAGGAATGACATATCTCGAAATCCGTATTTAACACTTTTAGCTTTCGGAAACTCCCAATGTGTCATTCCCGATGGGTTCACAAGACGAAGGATTTGAATCACATTTATGCCCTATTTGGCGACCCAGATTCGGGTCTCACCCGGATTTGTAATCCAGGGTCCACCCCAAAGAGCCGTTTGGAATGCCATTTTTGCACCTGGAGTTGATTCACTGTTGGGATTTAAAATCCCCCCACATTCGTTGGCCAACGACGGCCTCTATTCTATCGTTAGCAAATCTGACCTGATTTGCTACATTTTCTTCCTGTTTTACCCCTCCAAATCCGGGTGATTTGGGGGGGGGGGGGGGGGGGGGGGGGTGGGGGTTGTACGAGTATCGATCATATTTTTTCGATCCGAGGAAAGAGAAGAGAGAAGAGAGAAGGGTTTGTAGCAGATTTGGTCGCCATTTTTGCTCCTCTTCAATTCGTCTTCAAGCACTATGAAAGGTATTTGATTATTCATCTTTTACTTCCATTTGTTGGTATCTTTTTTACATAACCCATGAATTTGTGGTTTTGGAATTGATTTTTTACCCAAATTTGTGGATTTGGTGTCGAACGTTTACCCTAATTTGTCACTTTTAATTAATTTCTGACACGTTTTTGCCCTAATTTTTTAGTATAGTTTGCCCTAATTTGAAGAGTTTGCCCCAACTTCTGTTACGAATTTGTCATAATTTCAAGAGTTTGGCTTAATTTTAACGGTTTACCCCAATTTCAGACACGAATTTGCCCTAATTGCCGAGTTACGTTTGCTCTAATTTGAACAGTTTGCCCTAATTTATGATACAAATTTGCCCTAATTTCAAGAGTTCGCCATAATTTCAACAATTTGCCCTAATTTCTAACACGAATTTGGGCTAATTTCTGACGTGTTAACCCTAATTTATGAGCAGAACTTGCCTAATTTCTGACCACATTTTGCCCTAATTTTTACTGGAGTTTGGTCAAAATTGTGACAAGATATTGTCCTAATTTTTCAGATTTGTTTATGCCCTAATTTAGTAATTTCGGCTTTACATCGAAATGGTTTTTGCCCTACTTACGAAACTTGAATTGACTTCTTTGAAAACAGATGGCAAGATTTCCATCCTAGAACGACGGAAAAAGGCCTTGTAAGGCCCACAACCTGAAGTCTTGAGAGTACGGCAGAGCGGAAGTCCTCGGGGGAGTTGGTCCCTACACTCATTTGTTTCAAAAGGAATGACAAAACTCTAAGAAACTATGCAGATTGTAAATTACCATTAAAAAAAAAAAGGCCAAAAACTTAATTTTGACCTCAAATGAGTCAAATGAACATGTACAGATAAATCCCATGTCTCATAAATGAACTCACATCAAGGCCATGAATCCAAGCTCTCCTTTGAGATGACCATCTTGTACTGAAACCAAAACTCATCTCCCCTAAAAAAATCACTTACTAATACGCTTAGCCGAATACAAGTGGAGTACTAGTAGCCGGAATTCTTGGCCCCCTCCGCCGCCTATTTACCTTCCCCCAACCTTTCAGGCTTCTTTCCCCCAAAGCAAAACAACCATCAATGTTTTGCTGCTTCAAAGGTGAGCATACCATGTTTTCGATTCCATTGGAAAGCGAATTACGGGAACGTCTCCTTGCTCTTGAACATGCATTTTTACCACCATTTCTCTTTCCAGGAATTGTTCCCGCTAGAAAACCAGCAGCTTGCATCATCCCTCCAATCATTTGAAGATCCTCAGTTACTTCATGCCTTGATAGAGAGGAAAGGGAAGGTAGTACCTCCGTTTGAAAGTTCCTTCTCTGCTTACCCCTCATTCGCCCTTTCCTTGGCTTACTTGCTGATAAACTCCCACTTGTTTCTTCCTCTTTTTGAACACTACTCTGACACCAATACTCTTCCGCCCTTGTTTCCGCAAGTTCTATTGTCATGGCTTCAAAGTAATCACTCCCATCAGATGAAAACTCCTGTCCTAAAACCATACCAATCTCATTTTCAAGATCGCATGCGAAAGAAGTAACAACCTCGGCAAACCAATGAAGGGAGTCATTAGGAGAACCGTCCAATCTCTCACAAACAATGTTTCCTGATAACAGCTTTGGAAACCCAGGTGTGGAAATCAAGACTATAGCCTCCGCTGCCAACCTTACAAGTTCATCATTTTGGTTGTCCCCGTCTTCTTCCTGCTTTGACAACTTGATGGGTGTCTCAAGGGGGTTCTCCTCCGATTCTCCTCTAGGTGGAGAGCACTCCTTGTTTTCTGGACTAACAGGCGCTTCCAATTCTATTTCTGCCACTGTTTTGGTGACCACAGGAACGGAGAGGTTTGGTGAAGATTCCTCTTCATTTACGCAGCAGTTCAAGTCTATTTGATTTGAAACCTCCGAAATCATGTTGTCAGTTATAGTCTCTATGTATACATTGTCCTCAGCATCGGAAGCATCACTAGCTTTAAACCTCTTCGGCTCAGGATCACAGACAGCTGTTGAAAAAGCCTGTGAAAAGACCGATTCTTTGTGGGATGAATTTTCTGCCTGCTTGTTTGGTTTGTTGCTGAAGTCTTGCATTTTACCTCTGGGCGCAGGCAACACTCCTAAATCTTCAAGCTTCTGTACTCCATCTTCAGTCCTAACATTTGGTTGAGCGATTTCAGAGTCGAGTAAACCGCCAGGAGGCATATTCAAGTCCATCGAACTTGTTGCTACTGCATCCTCCAGCTCAAGGGGTTCATTCAAGTCAGCCAAATCATAAGTCCTTCTAGACGAGGGATCACCACAAGGAAACAGTTCTAAATCACTTTTCTGAGAAACCTCTTGAATTCTCTTTGTTGGATAAGGAGGCACCTCAGACACTTCAGAAACTTTTTTGTTTCCAAATTGATCCTCCTCTTCGCTATCAATGTACTCCTCAGCTGGAAGTTCAAGGTCGAACATTTTCTTCTTAGGCTTTTCGCATTTGGAACCCGACAACTCAGAAAAGCTTGAAGTGGACTGGAAGTTTTCAGCACTTGAAAAAGACAATCTGCTAGCAGTAGGGTTTACCCAGGGTAAGCTGGGGATTTGGCGCATTCCAAGGGCAGCCTCGGATGAAATTTTGGGCAAAAAAGAGGTGGACTGACACTGTATGTTTTGCGGAGATAGTATTCTCCTCTTGACGTCATCCATCAACTCCCTTTGTCTTCTGTAAAGCCGGTGGAGTGCCCGGACCTGAAATGGAAAAATAAATATTTCAATGCATCCAGGTATTTGAGAACCATACCAAGTACCAAAAAATATCAAATTGTATTGGAGGGAATGTGTTTTATTGAGGAAATTTGCATTCTTAAGAGAATGATGCACATTTTCATTATCTTTTCCAGACAGTTAAGATCAGAGAAGTGAATGGAGAATCTTTCATCGGAAAATTTTCCCATTTTAACTTCTGGATTAAGTACAATTCTTCTCTAAAGCAGCATTCCCCTTTCTTTTCCTTTTTTTTTTTGGGAACTGTTTCCACCCCTAAACTATAAGCCTTAGTTGCAGGATCCTTCTAAAATGGGTGCGCTCCCAAGACAAGAGCTCGAATTGGCGCTCCCAAGATGAGAGCTTGACGTGAGCTCGCTCCCCTCGAGATGGGAGCTCGCTCCTAACTAGGATGGGAGCTTATCAGGCCATTAAAGCAATTATTCTCATACTTTTACGGGTGTGGAAACAAGAATATGAAAATCATATGAGTGAAGAAGTTTTGCAAATTGAAAATATCTAACTTCCCAAAAAAATTACCCTCTAAGATAGGGAAAATTCTCTATAAGTATCACTTTTCCTTAAATGCTTATGTAATATTTTATATCATATTTAAATATGATCTATATACGCTCCTTAAGCGCTTCCAACCTTGGGAACTTCTAGGTGCCTCCGCTCCCGCTTCGTGCAACGAAGCTATAAGCACAAGGACGATTACTCCTCACAAGATTCAAAAGGTAATGGAATATTTAGTCTTGATAGTTATAAGTGATGAGCTACCAAATGCACCTCGCATTAGCAAAGCCAAAATACAAAATACACCTATTCTACTAAAAAACTCATCCACCCAAACAAGTATTTTATCTAAATCAACAGAAGGACATAAATGTGTTAGACCTTTTTGTTCGCCATTGCATTTGACAAAAACCTCCACTGTTTCCTCCTTAGTTCCATTTCAATGATTTCAGTGTATCCACTATCCAACCATTTGAAAAGATGGAAAGAACGTACCTGATCTCTAAAAATGGACTCTTGCTGGAGTATTGTCTGCCGCAGTACTTCCTTTTCATAAACTGAAAATTGGTCTTTAGTTGGCAGTGGCGAGAACACATTGAGGGAAGGTGTATTATTCAAGGTTTTCTCAGTACTATACAGGGTCCATGCACCACCATTATCACCTACAGTCAGATCTCTACTGGAGTAGAATCCAGGGAGAAAGCTTGCGCACTGCATACTTGCTTCAAAACCTGAAAATCACGAAAAATGAAAAAATGGGCAGAAGGTTGAGCAACAATGTGGAAGTAAGCAGTCTTAGTTTTGTATAGAGAAGGATGCACTAGAAAATATGAATCTGATTACATAATTTGAGCAAACAATACATCCGAATGGACTGAACACTTTGCTTCATTAGGAAACTCACATTTGATAAAATTAGACAACGACCATGCCTCAGTTCTTGCCTTTAAACAACTCAACAACAGACAACCGATCGAAGTGCAACCCTATCTCAAAATAAAACATTCAACGAGACATTTATCATGCAAATTAAATTTAAGTCTGTAGCCAAACGAGGTTAATATAGATCAAAGACGTCTTCCTAATGGGCAAACACACATACACAAACAGAAAACAAAATGAAGATATCTTTCATGGAGTCAACTAAAAAAGAACACTGTTTTGACTGCTATAATTATGCCATAAATGGAATTGAAAAGAAAATAACACCTAAAAGAGTGCTGAAACTCCGTGATGTCTTGAGTATTCAAGCACATTTCTACAGGGCGCTCACGAGTCATGACAACAAGCACGGGCGAATTGCGCAATTAACACAAATAAGAATCCATGTTTGTGTTCTACATCAGAACTTAGTTAAGTAAACCCCACCATAATTCTGTAACAAAAATAGCAGAATTTGGAACCAAAAAGAACAAACATGCCAGAGAACTAAAAGACTCGATTAGAAAGGGGAATTATGGATTTTTTTTTTTTTTTTTGGTAACTTGAGAATTAATTGCAACATTTTGAAATATATTTTCCAACATATTTGAAAAATAAAAAATTGACCCAAAAATGCAGGAATTACCAGAGATTTGGAAATAAAGGTTGAATTTGGGAAATTTGCACAGTTGAAAATGTTATCTAGCCCCAGAACATTCTTGATACAGTAGAGCTAAGACGCAAAAAAATGACGATAGAATCAGATGCAACAAAAGATGGGATTTCACAGCCAAATCCACACTAAAATAGACCAGGACCAGTCATATTGCTAGAGAGAGAGAGAGAGAGTAGAAAAATCAGAAAACCATCAAAGAGATTATCAGGGGAAGAAAAAAGGAATCTCAAAGAGAAAAATCCAAAAATCAAAATCAAAGAGGAAAACAAAAATAAACTGAAGCTCTAAACACAATGTCTAGATCCAATCATTACACTCGTCAAACACAAAACGTTAAAAATTCCAAGAAACACAAAACCCAGATAATCCGAACAAATAGACAAAACAAACATTGAAAGAAAAAGGAAAATTTACAATCGATTGTTGGAAGGAATTCGAAAAGGTACCTGAAACACAGTCCTTTAACCTCCTCTTCAAAAACCCAACAGGAATTTACTTCATACAACTCTTCTCACAACCAAACAAGAGCAATTACCAAAAATCCTTTGATCCATTACACATAATCCTCTGATCCATTACACAGAGAAAAAAGAGCCTTGAGAAGCTCAAAGAACAAAATCTGTGTGTTTTTGAAAAGCCATGAAAAAGCTTGGATCTTCACATAAGAAAATGGAGATTTTTTGGATCTTGTTTCCTTGCTGGGACCAGTTTTGAGAAAGAGAGAGAGAGAGGGAGGAGAAAATCTAAAGAAGGAACAAACTTACATGAGAAGGGACAGTGGGTTTGTCCACATCTGGGGTCTATCTTCTCATTTACATATTTTTTTGGGATTTTGTTGAAGAAGTGGGTATGTTGAGATTCTCTCCACCACCCTCCTTTGTCGTACCAAATATTTAGTAATTGATTATTCCATGTATTTTAGTATATTTTTAAGCAATCCGAATAAAAAGAGAAGAATAATGTAAAAGTCATATGACCATTTCTTTTCACAGAGGGAAAAAAGGGGAGGTAAATTTGTCAACACTTTCCCTAATTGCTGAATCATAGAATGAAGCAATCCCATGTTTTATTCTTTTTGAAAATTGGAAGCAATCCTTCCCAGGTAAAACAAAGAAAAGAAAAGAATGAAAGCAAATATATGTGCCTTTAACCAACATTTATTTTAAAATTGTGTGGGGACCAATTTAGGTAGTGGCCCAATGACTCAAATAAGTAAGGTTTTATTAAAAACATTTGGAACAGTTAAAGCAAAAATTACTTGGAGTAAAATTCATGGTTTGTGTTGTAATATCAGACTGACTTTGTACAGTGGAAGAGGGACAGGCGAGTATGGGCAACCGTTCTACCTAAATTTTAAAATATCTTTAGAATCGTAGTAGTTTTTTATCGGTAGAATCATAGTAGTTTTTTCTTAAAAAGGTTAAAAATTTTATCATCAAAGAATTTCTTAAAAATTTAAAACATGTACTATAACACTAGTTTTAACATTTTTCATTTGAAATGGGCATGGTGGTATATGATTATATGCAACAACAATTATTTCTGGTGTACCCAAAAAAATATGCATCTACAAATATAGTACGTATATGTTTATGTTTTGTAATTATACAAGTTGATAAGTTTTTGGTAATGTTTTTGTACCACATACCTTCATACATGATAAAAACAAATCTAATGTTAGCCCGTGGCCGCCACCCAATTTTGAAATTCTATCTCTGTCCTCGATAATGGGATAAAGTTTCACAATACTATCCAACTAAATGCGCGACACGAAATTATGATTGGATCGTATATTATACGTACGTAAGTATTCCGAAAAGCATTGAACTTGTACGTATCTCATCTTGTTTCCTGGATGCATATCATATCTTTTTTCTCTATTCTATGAAAAAGTGAGCTCAGCCATTTACTTTTGAACCGCGGATCAAATAGCAGTCCCACCTTGTAATTTGTCTTGGTCATGTTTTGTGGCAAAATAGTCATAGAGAAATTAGATTGATCTGATGGTTGAATTATTCATCTGATTTCAGCTATCTTACTTTTCAAAACAATTTTATAAATCGCATGGAAAGCATCTTTATCCCTTGGCATCTTTTATCCCTTGTCATTCTATAATCTACTATATAGAATGATTCTTCGAAGTCCCTGATCTCAATTAAGCATGATTATTTTTTTAATGGATTTTCAATCTGGGTTTACAAATATTGGATGCATGCATTGGGTTTTCTGTTTTCTGCAAGTTTGAGCACTGGACGGGAGTAAGGTTACTATTGTGTTTGTTCAAGCAGTGGATGAGAGTAAGAATAATGTTGTGTTTGTTGGCCGGATTTATTTACCCTGTTGTTGTGTTGCTATGGTCGAGTGGCATGATGTTGTTTTTATTTTCGGATGTGTAACTGTGTTCTGCTCTATAGACCGAAACTAGGTAGTGACGGCTTAGTTTCCTTAGGCCTTCGCCTGTCGTCAACGTCCGATAACACAGTTAATAAAATTTCTATCTCTTCATCGAAAAAAGTCAAATGAAAAATATTTGTGCATAAATTGAATAACTTAATCTGTAACATACAATTGGAGGAAGTACAAATATGTTTGTTTTCCACCCATGCACTAGTAGTGTAAAATAAACTGCGCATAACGTTGTCTACGGTGCAAAGCATTTGTTACTCTGACACTCCACTTGTCATGAAGTATTTCGACAAAAAATTGGTTAAACAGTTAAAATATTTTCGAACTGCGAAAGGTATCTAATTTTTATATGGTATCTAATTTTTATGCAATGATTAGGGCCAACGATGTTTCCAACTGCGAAAGGATTACCAACAAAGAATAATTATTAGCATTTTTCCCCAAACCCTTCCATTGTACCTACTTTTCATGGCTAATCTGTATTTGTTAGGGTTAAGGTTCTTTAATTATACTTTAATTATACTCACTTGAATGAAAATTGATGGCAATAATTGCGCAAATATATACTCCCTCCGTCCCAAAAAGTGAGGCCTACTTTCCTTTTTTGGCTGTCCCAAAATATAAGACCAATTTAAAATTTTCAACAAAGAAAAACCAGTAAATTTAATTTCTGCCCTTGAGATGCTTTTAACAATCGAAACAATGAGACCAAAAGAAGAATAATTGAAATTTTAAAGTTTAAATGCGTTTTAAATTTTTGAAAAAGTGCTCTGATTACATTGACAACAAGATTTTCTACTTTCCGGAAAACAATTTAAATTCAAACTTGATTAAATCCCATTTTATTAGAGTCAACTAATGAAGGGCAAACTTGATAATTTATAAGTTTTGGGTAACATTATGTATTGTACATAAAATTTGAAAATTTATAAGTAGGCCAAACTTTTTGGGACGGAGGGAGTATGTTTTGTAATTGATAAAGAGTCAAAGAGATGTAACAACTAATTGACGAAGGGTCAGGTAATATTCAGAGAGAGACAAAGAATGTAAAAGCATTTGCAAGTTACATATGGATTTAATACGTGAGCATGCATATGGAGTAAGTTATATAGAGCAAGAGAGATGGGAGATGGGTTGCTTTTAACTTGGAAGAAATACAAAAGGGATTCTCCACAGCATTTCATTCCATTATCCACGGTTGCAACTCTTTTTGGCAATTTCTCTACCGATTTTAGAGCTCTGTAGTTGGCCTCGGCCATCTAGTTGCACGACATCTAACCGTGCCGCGGAGCTCTCGACTATAGCTGCTACAGTCACATGGTTTGTATCGGTCAGATCTTGTTTGATATCAACATCAAGCATGTGGTTTCTCGACAGTTGACAGTCGAATGCACCCTTAAATTACTTCGGTTGTTTATCTATCTTAACTGTGTGTCAGGAGAATCGTCATCCGTGAATTTAATGTGACACAGTAGCGAATCGACACCATACATTGACCACGGACATGTCGAAGCAATCTCTCGCTGGATGTATCATTCATTTGTTTTGGTTCTGTCTAATTAATGTTCTTCTCGTCTGCAGTATGTCTTTTCTTCTTTCGTTGTTTATATACAGTAGGTTGTAATAGCCTTATTATGCAATGCAATTCTCTCTCTTTCACCAAAAAAAAAAAACTTGGAAGAAATATACAAATGGGCACGACAATATAATTGCACAACCCTTGGTTAACTCCGTTAATGTAAGCGGAGGCATGAGGGTGATCGAAATGTGAATGCGAAATTCAAAGAGGAGAGGGTTATTTTCATAGGTTCAGGGAAAATCTATACATAAATTAAGTAAATTTCAGGGGTGTAAGTGAAATTCACCCTAAATCTTTGGGCAGATATTATGGAGAGTCTCTGGACTTGTAGGCCAACCTCATTTTATTATTGGTGAAATATATCGCATAAACAGATCTTCTTTTCTGATAATTTATTTTTTGATAGTGACACTAAGATATGTATTATTCTAGCCACCATCACTTTAGCAAGACCCTTTATTTTTTTATGTTATGTTTTGCAAATTAATCTTTAAGTTCATTAACTTTCCTTTTCATTTGGTATAGGGCTCCTTTGGCAAAAAAGTTCTCAACTGATTTTTTTGGTTTTTTGGTTTTGTCTTTATCTCCATCCTACTGAAAAGAAAATTTCCAATTTTGTTGTTGGGATAAACCATGAAAGTGGCTCCATGATAGAGTTGCTCCTCATCACAAATGATCATCCTCCATTCTAATAAGGGCCTGTTTGGGAGACTAATTATTTTTGCATTTTGCGTTTTGGATTGTGAGTTATTGATTTTGGATTGTGACCAGAATAGATTATGAATTTGATTAGGTGTTTGAGAAATATGTGCAGAATAAATTTTGCAACAGAGTAATATTTGGGAGGATAATCCCCAAAATAGATTATGAATTGATTTTTTACCGTGTTGCCTTGGTTATTTATTATGATATCCTAATAGGTGTATGAATTTACTCTTTAATATATAATTATTTTAGACATTATTAATTAAAATATCGTTTCCAATATTATTAACTAAAATATTATTAAAATTTCATTTGCAATATTATTAATTAAAAATTTTTTGAATAGATTTTGTAGTTATTAATTAAAATATTATTAATAAAGTATCATTTGCAGCAGCGTTAACTAAATTATTACTAAAATATCATTTGCAATATTATTAATTAAAACATTTTGAGTAGTTTTTGTAATTATTAATTAAAACATTGAATAAGGCTTGGATTAATATGGTCATTTCATTTGGAATGTAAAGACATACTGCAAAATAAGAATCCAAAAGTACGCCTATAAAAAAAAATCCAAAAGTACATCTAGAGCGGATTATCAAATTGTGTCTCTATTGTGTGGTTGTCATAATGGTTAATCTATTTGTCTAGGCATAGCTTACCACCCTAAGGTAGCTGGGTCGATTCCTCTAGGCAATAATTTATCCTTGCAGGATCACTTCATCTCACCCAAACACGTGAAAAGGGCTGTAAGAGGGTCTCGAGAGATTAATATGAATCATCGGGACACTCTTCATTTAAAAAAAAGAAGGTCACATTACTTTACATAAGTGATCAGATATTTGTCATACGGGTAGAAGAATCATTATACTATATAATAGGCACACCTTATGCCTAGGAAGGAAGTTAGAAAAATAGTTGAATTTCTTGTCGGATAGGCTGTTGCTGTCTAATGGATGGAATCTAAATAATACTAAAAGAGCTTAATTCACTATCCTCTGATTTTGTGAAGGAAAAGCAAAAATGCAACAAGCACAGATCAAAGTTTACAGATTCAAACACAGATGTGTCCGAAATTGTCTGATGCTTTGTGCGGAGGCCACCAATGGCAGCGTCATAATTTTATAGAAGGGTGTTCAAAAATTGCATTAAGTTTGCTAGTTAATGTATGTATAAGATCTCATATATTTCTCAAAAAAAAAAAAAAACTCATATATTAGTATATGGTGCGATTGAAGACAGAGCATGACTTATACCAACAGATTATTTCTTTTCTCTCTTCACTTTTTCATCAGTGTGATTGTTTAAAAGCTAATGTATTAATTTTCAACTATGAGCTATATGAATGCTTGGTGTTCACAATGTATTGAGGATTATGTTAAAAAAGAACCTAACATAAACTAATACTAGTATTAATTTTTTAAAAAAAATTAGGGAGTTCAACTGGGTGTGCAATCGGCACAGAAATCCACGTGCATCGGATTATTTCAGAGGTATCAATGTCCAAATCTGTGCATTTTTATCTGTGTTCGTAATAATATTCCCCAAAGAAAAGAGGGGATCTTTCTATAGATAGGATTGTTGGCAGATTGTATATTTAGACAACTGTGTAGTGAATTGGGGGGACAAATGTTCATCATCTCATTAAAAACGGAAAGAGAAATTGGTAAAAGACTAAAAAGGTTAAGTTCTTAAATGATAATTATGCGTCAATTCTTTAACTTATGTACCATCTTGGCATTGATTTCCAATTAACTCTTCCTTAAGTGATGCAATATTGACATGAAAATAATGTGACAATTTTTAGTTCTTCATACATAAATATTGTTTTGGAATTAATTTCATTTTTTTTTTGAAACTTTTGTTAGGTTCACGTTAAATTTTTTTGGATTGGTCCTTCATCTCTACTAGAGAAGTCTAAAAAGAAAAAAAAATTAAGACCAAAAGTAAAATAAATTTACTAAAAACAGAAAAAAGTACCAAACATGTCTTTTTGTCTTTAGTGTGGTCCTATATAATTTTTTTAAATTTCGGTTCACGTTTTTATACTTTTGTGGTTCTCTTGTCGCAAAAAAATGACTATTCTAAAAATTACAAGGAAAAGATAAACAAAAAATTACCAAAGCAAAAATTTAGGAAAAACTGTCCCTGAAATTGAAACTTTAACAAAAGACACCCAGAAATTGAAACTTTAACAAAAGATAAAGATAGAAGGCGATTCCTTATTTTACTTGGACAAGTCATCTCAATGTGGTAATGAAAGCTTCTGAGAATGATTCAAAGTCAAACTAAGCTTTTTTTTTTATCGACCAAAGTCAATATTTTTTGTAATAATTGTATTACTGTAACGCATTGGAAAAGGAGTTGAGCTCCTGACATCTTTCTCCTTGCACTTAAGTTTACTGGTGATAACTTTAGCCAAAGGCCTCTTCACCTTAAAGGCTGAGTTTTTCGTTTAATTTTAACAATTTAATTGCTAAAATTAATCCTGATTTTAACAAATGAGTTTATCAGGTGATAAAATTATGATTGGTTTTAGGCTAAAACTAACCATAATTTTTTTTAGCAAAATAATTTTAGCACCTGGTGAACTCATTTGCTAAAATCAGGATTGATTTTAGCAACTGAAAAACTCAGTCTAACTAATACTCTCTCTGTCCCTTTTTAATGATTGGGTATTCCATTTTTGTTGTTGCTAAGTAAGTGTGTGTTTTGAAAAACTTAATGGGTAAAAAAATGAGGATAATTTTGAAAAATCAAAGCAAAGATATGAGAGAAGTGGAGGTAAAACTTGATGAAAAAGAATAATGATGACGTTTCTTTAATAAATTAAATTTACGAACCAACACACTTAAAAGTGACGGAGGAATAGCTTTTTTCTTGTTACAATATGCAAAATTAGTGAGTTAAATTACAAGAGAAAACATTATTTCCACCGCCGGCAGAAACAAATGTTTCCTCCAAATCAATCACAGCGGTCCGTGTGATTGTGTAGTCAATGTGATTGTATAGTACACAATCACACGAACCGCTGTGATTGATTTGGAGAAAACATTTGTTTCCACCGCCGACGGAAATAACTTACTCTCCAATTACAATAGCAAGGCAACCTCGAGAGTCAGTGAGGCGCTTAGCTCCTCTACATGCATGCCGTTGGAACAAAGGCCTTATCGACAAGGTGAGTTCTTGAATGGATTTTATCAAAATCTGATAAAATCAAGCTTTTGATTTTATCAAATCTTGATAAAATCTAGATAAAATCCATTCAAGAACTCACCCTAAGAGCTAATTTACGGTAAAGGGAAAGAAAATATCCTAATTTAGAAACATAAATTTTCCCATTTACATATTTTCCTAATGAGTTGAATTCATTATTGAACTCATTAATTGATGAGTACTCTCTTCATGGTTTTTATTTCATCAACCAATTTCCTCTTTGTTATTTGGGGAGCAGGGAGCCTCTGGCGCTTCAGAAAAACTGCACCATGCAACGCCCCCAAAACGACGTCGTTTTGGGGGCTGCTCAAGGATAAGACTCCACATCGTCTATGGGTTCCACTTTAGGGTTCCATATAAATGATTCAAACACGACGATGTGAAGTTTAATGCTTGAGTGGCCCCAAAACAACGTCGTTTTGAAGGCATTGCATGGTGCAGTTTTTCCTGGAGCACTATAGGGCTACTGTTCACTATTGAACTCTGTACTTTCTCTCCTTTGATTGGGGCTGACTTAGATATTAGAGTGCCTACCGGTCGACTCCAGTCGGATAAACACCCCACAGTATAGAAGAGGACAAGGGTAAAGAAGAAGAATAAAACAAAAAAGGGAAAGATGCTCTTGATTTATTCTAAGGATAAAATTGGGAGACTTGTAGCTTACCTTATCAGGAAGCTGTTAATTACTATTAAGTTGAATTTAAAAACCTTATCTTTTCCTGTTTCAGGTAATTCAACTTTTTTTTTAACTACTTTCACCATCTAGTTTGTAAGTACAAGTTGCACTAACCATTATGTAATAGATTCGTAAAATAAAATTAAACGGTTTTTGTTAACCTTAGCCCCATGAGCATTGGATGATACTCATAATGCCAAAAAATTAAAATTTGGGATTATTACCTCTAGGTCTAGAAAAGAGATGCCTAAGGTAAGTCATTTTTTTTAATTACCAATAAGGTAAGTCATTTTTTTTAATTACCACTAAGGTAAGTTACTTTTTTTAGAGTTTAGGTTTAGGGTGCACTTTCCAATTATAGGGTTTTAGTGGTTTAGGCACTTTCATAGAGTACTCTAGGATTTTAGGCACTTTCATAGGGTATTCTAGTCGTAGGGTACCCTAGTCATAGGGGTACCCTAGAGTTTAGGTTTAGGGTGCACTTTTCTATTATAGGGTTTTAGTGGTTTAGGCACTTTCATAGAGTACCCTAGGATTTTAGGCACTTTCATGGGGTACCCTAGTCGTAGGATACCCTAGGATTTTAGGCACTTTCATAGGGTACCCTAGTTGTAGGGTACCCTAGGATTTTAGGCACTTTCATAGGGTATCCTAGTCGTAGGGTACCCTAGTCATAAGGGTACCCTAGTCGTAGGGTACCCTAGAGTTTAGGTTTAGGGCGCACTTTTCTATTATGGGGTTTAGTGGTTTAGGCACTTTCATAGGGTACTCGAGGATTTTAAGCACTTTCATAGGGTATCCTATGATTTAGGCATTTTTATACAGGTTGAGGAGTTGATGAGAATTTTTCAGAGTTAGGCTTGACCTGATGGTAATTATGGGATCCAAGGGTGACCTGATGGTAAATGTCCCTTAAAATTTCAATGCACTTTTTGCAGTTATCAATGCACTTGGATGAAAATCTATACATCTGTCACAGATATCAATGTGGAATGATTCAAATTCCCAATGGTATTTATTGGGGTGATCCGGTATCCCAATGGCTTGGTTTAAATTCCCAAGGTGTTCTTTTTGGAACCTTTTTTCAAGGCTAGATAATTGGTTAGTATAACCAAGCCTTCTAATGCAAATGCAGCAACGCATTTAAATTCCTTCCGGATGAAGGCTAATATGCAAATTAGTAAACAAAATACTCCTTTGTCCATCCTAATATTCAAAAGGGGAAACATAGTTCTTCATTACAGAGAGATTCTGAACTAATCCAGCTTACGGACCAAATTTTCATGCACGAGACCGCAAGAGAATTGACAAAGCATGTCCAAAGGAAGTATCCTACATTCCTAACTCCAAGTTTTTATGTATTGCAAAAGGAAATAAGTTCTTATATCCACATTTTCCTGTGACTGCGAGTGTACTGTCGTATACCATCTAAATGAAAATCCCGTTCTATTTAGTTATGTTAAATTTGCTTTTTCCTGGCATGAGAAGCACACTTCATACCATCTATCATCTTCAGATTCATCACTGCAGCCTCTCCACTTTGACCATCTTTCCTTCAATAGCATAGAGGCGAGTAATGTGATTTTTCCCCTTGAGATGTTGCTGAAGCGCATCTTCATTCATACACCAAATTTGGCACAATTCACACCGTGGTGGCAACTCTTTCCCTCTCCCACTTTCCCTGCCATACTCCAACTCTCGCACTTTAGCCTGATGATTTTTACCATTCAAGTGCATTTCAAATGCATCACCATTCATGCACCAAACTTGGCAAAGTTCACAATGTGGATTGCCTTCTGTCCCTTCACCTTCTCTCTTGCTCATTTGCAACCACTGCATTTTAACCTTGTGTTTGTGCCCTTTCAAGTGTTGTTTGAGATTTTCAGGGCCTGAGCAAGGCACTTGGCACGCCTTGCAAAAGAAATTGCCTACCGGGTCTATGGTAACATGACTGTTAGATGGTTGTGGCTGCTTAGGTGGCAGGTATTGGAGGTTGCCAGTAGTTGCTTTCCTCTTAAGCCCGGACAAAAATGGCCTCGGGATCAGACTTGGCCTCACCAATGACCTAGAACTCAATGGCCTGGAACTAGGCCTTGCCAATGACCTAGGAATTGGAATCTGACTTGGTGCTGGAAATGGCATTTGGGTTGGTAGTGAATTTGAAGCTGACCTATAAGGAACCACACCCTGGCTTGGACTTGGCATTGAACGGGGTCCTCGGTTCGGACATGGGAACTGGCTTGGTGTTGGCAATGGACCTGGATTGGGACTTGAGGCTTGCACTTTATAAGATGACCCATAAGGAACCCGACCCTGGTTTGGACTTGGCATTGAACGGGGTCCTGGGTTCGGACATTGGAACCAGCTTGGTGTTGGCAATGGACCTGCATTGGGACTTGAGGCTTGCACTTTATAAGATACAGCTGGAATCGGACCCACACTTGAGCCTGATATTGGACTTGGTACAGGCCTCTGTCTTGTTGTCTTACTTGGATTTAGAGAGGGCACCTGGAATAAGAAAATGTTACTGATGACAGTAGAAGAAGATGGTATTCAAATTCTGTTTACTTGTTAATGCCACCTACTGGATAAGACGATTGACAAAAAACCAAGCAGATACCAAAGAGGAAGTGTCAAGACTCAAGAATGGTACGTTCACCAAATGGATAATTTTCGTAGTTTGGAATTCAAAGCGTTTCCGAAACTCTACTGCTTTTCCTATACAGAGTGAGGTTATACATCATGCAAACATGTCAAATCTTTATCCATAATTCCATATCTAACTGCAATTTTCAGGAATTTTGCAACGTTGTTCATGACCCCATTGGGAGTCGCAATTATTACCAAAACACTCACCTATGTACATACCTATGGGATTATAATTTCTAAAGTCTGAACATGTGACATATTCTAGAAAAGCAAGTACAGGAGGATCAACTACTTTTTGCAGGTGTGGCTAATCTCAAAAGCTCATGAGCTCTAATTGTTCAGCTTTTGCATTCCAAACTCTTTGAACTCTTCTCACCGCCACGCGTTTTCTTGGGCAGGATTTGCAACGCAACACTGACAAACAGATATATAAAGATGCAATTATGGGAGTGAAGCAAACTTAAGAAAAACTCATGAAAATCTTAAACCAAAAACTTTGGTGGCTACATTAATCCTTTCTTCTCGCATCATGACAAACAAATATGGAAGGCGTTAAAAAATTCTCAAGCCCGAAAGTTGATGCAGAGAGCCAAGAATAAATTTCATAACTAATTTTAGGAGAAGCTAATATAATCTCCCCTTGAAGTTTCTATAACAAAGCTGACAAATATTTGAGGCTACTCAAACAACGCGACCTACCTCTAGTTTTACAAGTAACACCAAGTTACCCCCTTTTAACTTAAAGAAATATGCATCCGATTGTTATTTTTTCCATGACCCAGAACATCATGAGCCTCGTTTTCCATTTCGACTAAGGATTGTGCCATCTTATAAGCATTTGAAAGCAGAAAATCTCTTGGCCCACAACATGGCCCATTACTGGAAATCACAATATATGGAGTTAATTGAAATTTTATAGAAGAAAGGATAAACCCTCACTTGCAAAGGCATTAGGTCTTCCATAGAGTGATTTGAGCGTGGACGGAAGCTTGCTACCTTCCTTCTATATGCCAGCTCTCTTCGGATTGCAAGCTCCACTGACATGACATTCTCATGATTCGCTTCTTCAGCCATTGCTGTTTAAGTTGTTTTCCCTGAAATTTTTAGCATGCAATTTTCTCTGTCGAGTGGTCAAAATAACAAAAACCCAATTTTTATAGTACTCAGAAAAACCCAACAAGTAGATCCAGTAGTCAGTATAGTCGTATAGACAACATTGGGAGATGTTGGTGATGAAGTGATGAACATCATTGATTATTTGAAACTAACGAGACTCCCTAGTTTGAAACCACAATTAGAAAACTGAGGGTGTTTCCCCTAAATTTGTTATTCTTAAGGACAGTACTTTTAATGTTTAGCAAAATTTCCGTTAACACTTTTAGGATTAATCATTCGTCTGGACGAAAGAATAAATATAGACCAAAAAGGTTAAGAAAAACTGCAATTTTCAAACCTTTATTGACATTAGTAAACTTTTAATTTTGTAGGTTTTAGATTCCTCTCGTCCATCCCATGATAAAAAAATTACATGAATCGATCAAAGATGTAGAAAAGATGACAAAAAAATAGCACTCGCTTAATTTAAGGGAAACAGACCGAAAAGCATTAAGTCAACTTTCTCCCTTCCATTATATTATATTTTCCATTGTCCATTCATCATTTCCTCCAACAACCCATGATCCAAAAACATCAGAGTCTGATATAAATTTCTTGACCCTACCGTACAACCTAATAAAAGTAAAAAATCGATGCAATACAGGCATAAATCACATCTTGCGAAATCATTTGTTTCTCTATTAAGTACCACATTTCAATTAATCACCAGAACGAAATCAAACAACGACAATAATAACAACGATGCAAGTTTCCATTTAAGAAGAAGTTATGGAGTACGGATACATAATGCATGATGAATAATGAGAGAGAGAGAGAGAGAGAGAGAGAGAGAGAGAGAGAGAGAGAGATTGGAGATGCATACAGTGTCGAGAATGACGAAGAGACTGGGCTACATCAGAAATGTGAAGTGTTTACTTGAATGATAATGTGCATCCACCAAAGGGTCTCTAGGGTTTGGATGGTCTGCTATGAAACTGAGAGAGAGGGAGAGAGAGAGAGGGGTGGCAAATGACAGTGGAGAGGACAAGAACCAGTAGGCACAGCGTAAACGTTCTGGCTGGAAAGAGAAAATATTCTCTCCAAATCCAGACCATCCAGCAGTTTTGGACGGCCCGGATGCATCAAGGGGCACCACGTCCTTCTTTGCGTCCAAAATTTTCTCCAAAAATACTACACAAACAATACGCACAAAAATATTATGTGAGTGTGTTGTGCAGTTGTGTGTGTAGCGTAAACGTAAACTGGAGATCTGTAGATCATTCTTGCAAAAAAATTATATTAATTTCATATCAATAAGTATTTTATTTTCTTTGAAACCAATGGGCATCTAAAAAATTCAATCTTCACTGTTTTCAATAGGAATGAAGAACTACCGATATTCGATCATTAGCTAATTTGAAAAAACTAGTTTTTTGATTTTTTTAGTTTTGTCCTTATTCAATTTTTTTTTTGCATATGTTAGTTTTCGATCGATTTTTTGTGGTTTCTTGACTTGTCTCGACGTGAGGAATCTAAAAAGTACAAAATTATTAGCCAAACTTAAAATTTTATGAATAAAGACAAAAAATAATCCAAAAAACTAGTTTATTTTGATTTATTTTCGGCATTAAAAAAACTATTACTTTTGACCATAATTTTATACACTTTGGATTCGTCTCGACGAGATAAATCCAGAAATCACAAAATTTTGACGCAAAATTAACAAATGAAATTTTTTTTGAATAAAGACAACGAAAAAAAACCAAAAAAACAGTTTTTTCAAATTAGCCAAATCACCTTCAATGATTTGTACATTAGTATTATTTACCAGGGACCCCCTTCTAATAAGGGACCCTTATTTAACTTTCCATGCGGACCTAGGGGCAATTTCGACTTTCTGGACCAAATTTCGACGATCCGATCCGCTCAATGTTTTTAAAATGTGTTTTCAAGGGCCTACGCGAAGAATCTCCGAAAAAAAATACCCGGAAGGGCTTGATCCGAGCAGTTTTCGATAAAAACTATACATATACAGTTTTTATCGGAAACTGCTCAGATCAAGCCCTTCCGGGTATTTTTTTCGGAGATTCTTCTCTTAGGCCCTTGAAAACACATTTTAAAAACATTGAGCGGATCGGATCGTCGAAATTTGGTCCGGAAAGTAAAAAAAGGGCAGGTCCGCATGGTATTTTTAAATAAAGGTCCCTTATTGGAAGTTTATTGTATTTACCAGTACAAAATATATATGGCTTGGATTATTAAAGTGGGCCGAGCCGGACCCCACACGTTTTAAAGTGTAGGTATTGAGAAAAGGGGAGTTGCGAATAGAATTTCACAAACAAAAAGGGTCCCACTCTCCCAAAATCGCAAAAACCTTTCTTGTTCTCTTCTTTTACGAAAAGCACCATTTTCGAACAAAAGCCAAAAGGTTCTTTGCAGAGTTTCTTTAATTTATTTTCGTACTGTTATTGCTAAAAGATACTTTAAATTTTGTCCTTTTACAGGTGAAAGTATAAATAACCTTTCTTTTAAAAAAAAAAAATTTCTTTTGCATGTTAAAGCCTTGCTTGGATGGTGCCAAACCCCTCCCCCCCCCCCGCCAAAAATTCGACTGGGTAAAAAAGGTGGGACCCAGTCCTTTGGCTGGGTTTGGGAACAAAAACAACTCCCCCCTCTAAGTCTTCACCCCCTCTTCGTTATCTCGCGTCTCCCTTCCTCTCCCTGATAACTTTCGGGCACCCTCAGGGCTCCCCAAAAATTATCCGGGGTTATCCGGCTTGGCTTTTGACGTTTCTAGCCCTCCTTATCCCCCTTGAGCAAGCCTCACACCTTTATATCTGTGGTGTTGCCATTACATCGACGAGAGAAGGGTTTCTGTGTGTGATTGGTGCGATTTCGGTGCGATTTGTGCGATTTCGGTTGAACACTCAGGTATGATCTTGTTTCTATTGATCTAGGCCAGGGTTTTGTCTTTGATGTTGGGAAATATCGATCTAGGGTTTTGTTTTGGACTGGGTTCAGTCGATCTCGGCCTAGGGTTTTGTTTCGGAGTGGGTTCAGTCGATCTAGGGTTCGGGTGATGGTACTGTGTTTCACATTATACTTGTGATTTTGTTTGATTTTTAGTGTGTTTCACATACTTATGCTTGCGATTTTGTTTGATTTTAGTATGCTCCACAGATTTATGCTTGTCATGTATGGTTTCTGTTCATGTATTCGTATTTGTAGGGGTTTTGGACTTTTTTTTTTTACTTTTGTTTTTCTTTTTAATTTTGAAAAACAGCCGGTAAAAATATGTTTAGTTATATTGTGTTTTTGTTTTTAGGCCCTTCAAAAAGGGCTGAAAACATTCCTTACATACCCGTTAAGTAATCTAAAAAACCATGTATAAAGAAAACATGTATAACCATGTATAAACCATTCATTGGTGCACCCTTTGCAGCTTCTGCTTAATATGCCAATGTATAAACTTGTCACTTAGACGTTGTCTTTTCCTAAAACAAATGTAAAAAATCATGTATAAAGACGTTGTCTTATAGAAATTGACATCAAGTAAACCGTTAAAAAAGGACGTGTTATGTGTGTGTGTGTGTGTGTGTTTGAAGTGTTACTCATTAAACCCTTTGTTAGCTTTATAGGATGGCAAGACTAAACAGAAAACAATTAAGGAGAAGAGAAGAGAAAGAAGCAGTCGTTGCGTTAACAACCTTCATTCATGCTGCAATGGGGATGTTTCGCCTATACTTATTCATCCTATACACTGCACAATATCCCCGCCCCGAGTGTGCGCAAAATCCTGACTACTACCAAACACAAGTCAATGCCGTCAATAGGCTCGTAAATGGCAGTGAGGTTGAATGCCACGAGCAGTTGAGGGTAAATAGGCGTACATTTTTTAGATTGTGCTGTTTAGTTCGAAGTGTTGGGTTAGTGGACTCGAGGTTCTTATGTGTGGAGGAGAGGGTAGCTATTTTCCTGTGGATCCTCGCGCACCATACAAAGCAAAGGCGTACCAAACATCAGTTTTGGAGATCGACTGAAACGATAAGCAGGCATTTCAATGCCGTACTCCAAGCTGTGTTGCGCCTCCATAGAATGCTCCTAGTTACTCCCGATCCCGTACCTGCAAACTACCATGACAATCGATGGAGTTGGTTTCAGGTACACTTATGTATTACTATGATCCTAGCTATTCTTTTTTGTTTCCTCAACTCCACCCTATGTAATAACACAATCTGAAATTGTCGTAGAATTGTCTTGGGGCTTTGGATGGGACATATGTGCCAGTTTACCCCCCCGGCAGCTGATAGGCCACGGTATAGGTCGAGGAAGGGTGAAATTGCGACAAATGTTTTAGGTGTTTGCACTCGAGACCTCCAATTTGTGTTTGTCTTGTCTGGATGGGAAGGGTCGACCACTGACTCTAGAATCCTCAGAGACGCTATCGCAAGACCCAATGGTTTGAAAGTCCCCCGTGGTATGTTACAATTCCAATGGTGACTTTTGTTGTCCTTCAAATCCACTACTTTTATGAACCCTCCCATAAACTGTTTCAATGTCGTAACTTCCCTTCGTTACAGGACATTACTACCTTGTGGATGCCGGATACACAAACGGGGAGGGTTTCCTAGCACCGTACCGTGGCCAACGATATCACTTGAACATTTGGAGGCAAGGTCACGTGCCGGCTAGCAAAGAGGAGTACTTCAACATGAAGCACTCTGCTGCAAGAAATGTCATTGAGAGAGTGTTCGGTGTCTTGAAAATGCGATTTGCAATATTGAGGTCTCCATCGTATTATCCGATCCGGATTCAATGTCGTATCGTGACAGCATGTTGCCTTCTCCATAACCTCATTAAAAGAGAGATGCCCAATGATCCAATTGAGTTGGAGTACACGCGATGGGAACAAGATCACCTCCACGATGTCGCGGTAGATGATGATCGAGTTACAGAAATAGAGACTTCCAATGAATGGACAGCCGAGAGGGATGCGTTGGCTACTACCATGTATAACCATTGGGTAGCAAATGGTGGGGGACAAGAGGTGCACCCCCCATGATTTGTATTAAATGTAATTGTATTAAGAAGTATGTGTACTAAGAACTTGTTGACAATTTGTATTAAGTGTTTGAAGAACTTGTACTCTATACATTCTGATGTCTATGTTGTTTCAATTTCGTAAACTTGACTTGTGAAACATTGTAATTCTAATGGCTTTATGTTCCTTACTTAATAATTCATGTCGTACTCAAATCAATTGTTGGCCACATAAAATGCATTTGCAGTTATGGATAGCCAACAAGACACCCAAGAAGCCAATGTGTCTACAACTACCACAAAGAGGACCCGTAGGGTGTGGAGGAAATCGGAAGAGGATGCCTTAATCAAAGTCATGGTCAATGAGATTTCGGACAAGTGGACTGCCGAAAATGGCTTTAGACCCGGTTTCTTCACCTTGGTGGAGAAGGAGTTGGAGAAATTGTTGCCGGATAGCCACATTAAGGCCTCCCCGCACATTGACTCCAAGGTCAAGTATTGGAGACAAATGTATCACAAAATCTCTGACATTGTGGCACTTAGTGGGTTCGGTTGGGACAACGTCAACAAACGGGTGGATGTGGACCAAAGCGTGTGGGATGAGTTTGAAAAGGTAACTCAATTTGCTTTTAAGGCCTAATTTGTTTCATTAGGCTATTAAGGCGTAATCATTCCACACTATCAATTGTGTCACACCATCGCTAAACTTCAAATATTTGTGTAGGCCCACCCGAAGAAGGCCAAAGAGGTCTACGGGAAGCGTTTCCCATACTATGATGAATGGGTTATTGTCTTCGGAAATGATAGGGCGACCGGGGCTGGGGCGGAGGATCCAACACAAATGGAGGAATCAATTCCCCCTACTCAAATTGAAGAAGATTTTGGGGTGCCCGAGGATGTTGGTGGTGGAGATAGCATGGGAAGCGATTTATATTCGCCATTGTTCGATGAGCAATTTCTCAATTCACCATATGCCACCATGGGTAGCACTCCTCCTACGGGATCCACCCCCCACATGTCCACGGCTTCGGATTCCCCAAACATGGGTAACACTTGTACGGGATCCACCCCCCGCATGTCCACGGATTCGGGTTCCCCAAACATGGGTTCCACTCCTCCGGGTTCCACTCCCGCAAACTTCGCACGGCGTATGTCAATCCCAACGTCCACCACACCTCCGGCCAATGCCGCAAGTAAAAAGGGAAAAAAGAGAACAAGGATGGGTGATGAGGACAAATTGGACATGTGGTGCGAGAAGAGTTTGGTGACTATGGACAAATTGGCCGACAAATTGGGGTATGAGAAAGAGCTATCCACTCGCCGGGCAACGATTCCTTCCTTGCTAGAAAAACTTGAGCTTACATTGACACAACAATTCAAGCTAGCTGCCATTATTGGTGAGAAAGACGAGAGAGTCGACCAATTTCTAAACACCCGTGATGAGGTCAAGCAAGCTTGGGCTGAGGCGGTCCTCAACGGTCACGTCTTTGGTCCTGTTTAGTAACTTGTGGGAAAATTTAGGACAATTTTTTGAATGGCTAACTATTCATGACCTATTCATTGTAGCCATTTGTTGTATGTAATCAAACACTTTAACTAAGTCCTAGTGAATGGCATATGATGTGTAAATGCCGTTTTTGTATATTTAACGCCTTTTTTTGTATAGTGAATGGCATATGATGTGTAAATGCCTTCTTTGTACATTTCTTGGAGAACTTATTCCATGGTATTATCTAATGACAGGCTATGTAAATGCCTTTGTGTTCATTTCTTTGAGAACTTATTCCATGGTTATTATGTAATGGCAGGTTGTCTAACAACCATCAACTTATTGCAGGGCAATGATGAAATAAATTTAATGTATGTGTAGCAATGAAGGTGTTACCTTGGCGGGGCAATCATATTTGCAGCCAGTGAGTACCCTTATGTGCATCCTGTTATCTATTCCAAACTGTTTTTGTGGATTGTGATGATATTTTTCTGAGCCTTGGGTTGTCTATGAGGATTGTGCATCTTGTTGTTGAGCTATTGTAAGACATTTGGCTAATTCTGAACTGTTTCTGTGGGCTGTGATGATATTTTTCTGAGCCTTGGGTTGTCTATGAGGATTGTGCATCCTGTTGTTGAGCTATTGTAAGACATTTGGCTAATGTTATTCTGTTTCTGTGGGCTGTGATGATATTTTTCTGAGCCTTGGGTTGTCTATGAGGATTGTGCATCTTGTTGTTGAGCTATTGTTAGACATTTGGCTAATTCTGAACTGTTTCTGTGGGCTGTGATGATATTTTTCTGAGCCTTGGGTTGTCTATGAGGCTTGTGCATCCTGTGATTCAGCTATTCTGAGACATTTGGCTAATTATGAACTGTTTTTTGGTGCACTTGTTTTGGTGCATTCTGAACTCTGAATTTTGAACCTGTTTGGGAACTGGTTTTGAAGCTATTATACATTCATACTGCCTGTATTTATGTTGCTGGTGATCTTGGGCAGTGCACTGCCATTTGTGATGGACAGAACTTCTCTCTGTGTGTGTGTGTGTGCTGCACCTGTTATTCTGAGCAATCTGTGCTTATTATGAACTGCAATTATGAAATTTGGGCACTGATAATGTTATTCTGAGCTTCATTGATACATGGATTTTTGTAAATTTGGGAAATTTTTATAGCTTACTTGTCCTGAGGCATGACTAACCTGGTGCAAGTTAGTGAGGTACTTACCTTGGCTATGTTGACTTTTATTACTTACTTGCTGCTGCCATGATTTCTGAGCAAATACACGTGCTCTAGCACAGGTTTTGTAGGTGTGTGTGTGTGGTTCCTCATAAGTTATGATTCTAAAATGTGGCAATGATGACTGTTAAGTTATGAGCCCATACTTAAGTTTGGTACCCTGTCACTTGGTTGTTTACTGATAATTGGGCCATTTGTATCTCTGAAACCTTTTATGCCCACTTGATCCCAATGGCAATGATGACAAATCTGAGCCTAGTTCTGGTTACTGTATTGTTTATGTGCTGCTTCTAATGAATGTGCCTTTGGGCTGTGATGATTATTGAGCAATGATGAATTCTGAAATCTTAAATCTGAGCCCTTGTGAATTCTGACATCTTATATCTGTGAATGGGGCAGTGCATGAGAGCAACCTGGTCTCTGCTATGGCTATGATGTTATCCTGAGCCACTGGGAATATGTGGATGAAATGCTGTGGTCAACTTTTTAATCAATTGTGTGTGTGACTTGAACTTTTGCAAGTGCAAGTGCAGGTGTGTGAAATCTGGGTAGTGCATGTACATTTAAGTGTGTGATTCTGCAAGTGTGTGTTTGTGTCCAAAACTGGAGGTGTGTGCAGGTTGTTAGTAAGTGCAGGTGTGTGTTTGTGTCCAAATCTGCAGGTGCAAGTGTGTGTGTGAGTAAGTGCAGATGTGTGTTAGTAAGTGTGCTATCTGTGCTCTGGTATGCTAATAGAAACTATGTTAGTGTGTTGATAACTTCTGTTGCTGCTGCACTTCTTTAGTTGCTGCTGCACTCTTATATCAGCATTTATGAGTTGAATTCTGGGCAATGATGAAGCATTTCTGAGCAAATGATTTTGGGCAATGATGATGCATTCTGTGCACTTGTTTTGGTGCTGCATTTCTGTGCACCTCTTGGTGCTGCACTTGTTCAATTTTGTTGGTGCTGCACAAGTGCAGGTGTGTGTTTTGTGGCACAGTGAAGCAAGGCTTAGTGTTTGCTACACTTGCTAGGTCTTTGGCTGGTTTTTGGTGTGCTATGATGTCCATTAGAAGTGCTGAATTGAATTCTTTTTGTCTCTTGTTACTGCATTTCTGTTGTTGGGCAATGATGATGAATTCTGAGCCACTGATTCTGGGCCATGATGATGAATTTTGTGCAATAATGATGGATTCTGTGTTGAATTTCTAAGCCATGAAGATCGTTACTTGGCGGGCCAACCTTAGTTGCAGCCAATTTCAGCCTTGTGGATGGAATTTTAAATTCTGAGCCCTGTTTTCTTGAATGTTGGCTGTTTCAATAGAGGCATGACTGTTAATATTGGTACAAAACATTGGGACCCACGTTTATGACCCGGTGTAAGTTTTGGGGGCAGGTTATAGATGCATCCAATCAGGGCCTTCACTGTTTTTATATAGTAGCAGTGGTTTGTGGTCAATTATGTTGAATGGGTTTGGGTTTTCTATAGGCATGCCAAATTAGTGCTATAGCTGCTGTTGGTGTTGCCTTGTGCACAAATTGTGGTAATGCCCGGATTATGCTACTGATTATGCATACCTGTAATGGGGCAGTCCTCTTTTATATGCCCGGATGAACTATGAGGCCGCTAATTTTTCAGCCTGTGGTGGTGTGTTTGCGTGTGTTGTGATGAAGCTAGCAATGAGCAGTCTTTTTTTTCATTTTTGGTGGCTATGATGAAAGAGTGGATAGGCGAGGCAACATTAGACGGTCAAGTGGCAACTAATGTTGCAGCCTATACCTTGTCTTCTACAAATATGTGGAAAAAATCGTACTCGAATATCTGAGCCAACTTACCTTATACATATTATATGGATGTATGCTTCTTTGAATCAGTCATACGCTTAGAGCAATAGTGATCGCGGATGAAACATGACTCATTTAAGGAGAAGACAGTTAAGTCCGCTTGGCTCTTCAACAGCCGTCTACAAGACTTGGTTTGATGCAGGTTCTACTTGATTTCATTCAGCAAATTACTGATGATCAAGGGTACTTCTATATGCTTTTGGGCAATGTATACTTAAAGCATTAGTTACTTGTTCAATCCCAACAGAATGCTACTGAAAAAGGGCAATTGTATTGATAAAAATGTTACCTTCGTTTTTTTTTTTTTCTTCTCTCACTTTTGGTTTCTGAGGTAGTGAATTGATGTACTTTTTGTATCTATTATGTTGTATGGGATATGAAAATACTTTTATTTTTTTAATGGATAGGTTGAATGGTTGGTAATAACAGTAACTAAAAGAAGCAGGAATGATAAGTAAGGAGTGGTAGCTACCCACATGGAAATATTGAAATTTTATAACCTAACTTTCTAAGTTGAATGACAACTTCAAATTGTAGCTATAAAGGAGCCTGTAATGCAAGTGACAACTTTCAGCAAGAGAACCACACAATTCAATTGCAAATTGATATTTTGTTTTGCATCATGTCAAATCCGCGCCGGACTTCGAGCAACCCACGCCGAACTTGGAGCACCGACGAGGAGCAGACTTTAGTACAATGCCTTACAGGCATTGTACAAATGGAAGTTTGGCAATCAGCTCACGGGTTTCGTCCCGGCTACCTGCGAGTGTTGAAATCAAATGGCTTCTTCTTATCCTGAAAGTGGTATCACAGAAAATGACATCGAAGATAAGATTAAGATATGGAAATCTACTTATTACACCATTGTTCATCAAATCCTTATGCATGAAGGATTCTCTTGGGATGCAAATGAAAAAAAGGTAATTGCGGAAAACGAAGTGTGGACTAACTATATCCAAGTAAGTTATAACATACAGTAGTTGGTTTTAATTTTTCCCAACGTTTTGTAGTATTTCTTGTAATTTTTTTTCCTGATTTTTGTAGGTTCATCCACTGGCTAGGAAGATCAAGGACAAACTATTTCCTTTGTTCGATGGATGGAGCTTTTGTTTTGAACGTCAATAGATGGAAATTTGGTGGAAGTGTATTAAATAAATTTGTAGTAGTGCACTTTGCTATATCCTAGTAATGAATCTCAAATAAAATAATATTTATTTCAGACTTTATTAAATCGTTTTTTTAAGCCATTGTAATTGTATCACAAATAAATTTGTATAATTATTTGTGAGTTAAATAAAATTTCTTTCTTGTATGAGCTTGCACTTGTTACATTTGTTAATTTGTTCATTTATTATTCATTGTGTTGGGGTAATAATAATAAAAAATGGATAGGCCAACAAATGAAAACAAATAAAGCACAATTTAAAAAAAAATTGGGGATGACAACCAACCATTAAAATTGACATATTAAAAAAAAAGTTTTTTCAAATAAATTTATTACAAAATAAAGTTTTTCAATGAAATGAATTAATATAGCTTGAAATTGTCCCAAATTAATTAAGTAGATTAGGTTTTGCAATTATAGAGTTAATTTAATACATAATCAAGTTTAACACTATACAAGGGCAAAATAGTCATTTGACAGCTTTTTCCATCTTTCACCCCCTCTTATTTATAAAACATCCAAACCAAGTCAAAAGTTAACCCCCTGTTTAATCCCTCATCCAAATCAACTATTTCCCCCCCTCCATAAACATCACATCAATGTGGGCCAACCCTCCAAAACTTATACCCCCTCTTATCTTATCCCCCCTTCATAACTTATCCCCCTGAAATTAATCCCTCATCCAATCGAGGCCTAAAGGATAATTCAATAAATTCTTAGCAAATGAAGAATGTTGAAACGGACGGTCCAAATGTGTTCGTGTACGTACATACGCGTGAACGTACGTACGGGTAGCAGAGTTGTTGCTAATCAACAAATGATTTTAGCAAAAGAGGAAGCCATTTGCTAAATTTTTTTATTTTAACTTCCTCTTTGCTAAAATCAAAAGATTTTATATTTGATTCTAGTAAATGGTTTCCTAAGTAGCTAAAATCAACTGTTAATTTTAGCAAATGTTTATTTTATCAGATAGAAAACCCACCTTATTTAAGATCAGAATGAAAGTTTTGTACAGTAATATTTCATCAAGATGCTTATGTGCTATTTGTCAACCAGGAATTTTTTTCAATACCGAGTGGGTACCACGTGGTGTACGCTAGCGCACATCCGGCCGTAAAAATGCAACAGACGGCCCAGATTGTAAGTGTCAGGTAGATTTTCAAAATGAGAAAAAAAAAAAGAAAGAGGAAAAGTGTGTTTTAATCTAGACTGTCTATTGTATTTTTGGACGGACAAATGTGCTCAAGCGAGTACCGTGTCAGCTATAATTGCTCGGCACTGAAAAATTCCTCGTCAACCGGACTAATAAATGCCCCGAACTCCATCCGGATGGTATATTCACGGCCACCCTGATCTAATGGTTGTTGGCCGGATAAGAATCCAGAGAATTAGTCCCGGAATACTCCCTCGGAGTCTAGACAAATTAATGATAGGGTGAGGGGTGACACTGACGACGGCGAATTCAAGAATTTCACCAAGACAGGTCGCTTTTCAAGTATAATTTTGTGAAAAACAATTCCAAGTCTAATATTAACGAGAAGAAAAAATTTCTTTTGCACGTTGAAGGATTATAAGAGAAAGGAATATGAAAAAATCACTACATAGAACTGTATCTTTTTATCATGGGATTTTTTTTTTTTTTTGAAGAGAACATGTGAATTTTATAGAATCCTTGCTTCCTGTGATAGTAAAATAGTAAAAGCTAATTTTACAATAAAAGGAGAAGTGATTTCAAGAAATGAGGGTATTATAAAACCATTTCTCTTTCCTTTATAAAAAATTGTGCGTGTACATATATACAATTGTATGAGTGGAATTATTCTAAACTTTTCAGCGCTTTACTTTCCATTTTACAAAATAGCTATGATAATCCACACATATCTTGATTTTGTTTTCGTTTATATACTTGATTTTGTTTTTGTTACAAAATGGTAGAATTATTATTTACAAGTAACAAAAATGCACTAGGCATAGATGTCCACACACAATTTTATACATATATGTGGATGGAGCCAGAGGGGACAAGTGGTAGCGGCCGCCACCACAAGGTTTTCAAAAAATACAATTATTATATAGAAAATAAATTTTATCTTTGAATTATATAGACTTGACACAACTAGATTTTTTTTTCCCCGTGGAGTAGATGAATATTCATAATACAGTTTGTCTTTTTATTTTTTAAGTACATATTTTCGTCACTACAAAAGTAAAATCCTGGCTCCGTCCGCAATCATCTGTGTAGGATCCTGACCCTACCGAGTTGATTTTATTTTTTAAAAATTTTACACATTTAACCTCACTAATAACTACATATTCTGACTCCACCCGTGTGGCCCCCTGTTTGCTCTGGGGATAACAGAGGTTTTCCTAGCAAAATGCTCTCTTTGGCTTCGTATCACGTTTGTGCGCCAAACCAATGTCAAGCATGCATGATTTGGATTCTGTAATGAGAGGAAGATTAGTGAAATCTCATGTCCCAAAGGATATTGGTACATTTCTATGGAAATTTATTTTTTCAACCTTGGATTTTATGAATTTGGCTTTTGGTGATTTTTCTATCATTCTTTTGCGCTTTTCTCGGTTTTTTATTTGTTTAGTGTGCCTTAGACGGATCTAAAACCTGAATATAAAACCTACCTAATTTCAAATTCTTTGAATACTATCTGTTTACAACTATAAAACACCTCAACATTTCAGTGGTTTTTTCAGCATAACACGGGAGGAGAAAAGCCCCAGTTGGTACTCCCGCTCCCGCATCATTCTACTTTTCATGTTTGCTACTTGCTACCCCCTACCTAAAATTGAGAAAATATCCGATCATCACCAGCTCGACTAAACAATAAATTCACAAACCATTATCTAATAATCTGAGCTCAGTCTCTGACCATGTCTGTCACGCCCCAAATTGGGAAACATGATCGTCCGTGAACCAAGAGATAATTCTTGGAACACGAAGCCTAAACAAAAATAAAAAAAATAAATTTTCACAACCCAAATTAATTAAAGTAAAATCTGAATTATATAATTCAAAATGTGAACCAAATCAACATTTTTTTATAGCAAATTGGGTACAAACATCCCAAATATTCCAACTTCAAATTTATTAATAAAAGCTAAATAAATAAAAGCGCGGAAGCTGTTAACATAACTAAAAGAAATAAAAATGCAAACGCCCTAGAGGTCCAAACAGTGGATCCCGACACTGTCTCAGAGTCCACTATGATGCTCCCCGAACTAACCTGAAAAGAATGTGGAATAAATCCGTCAGCTCACAGCTCAATGAGTAGTTAAGCATGCTATGGGTTTAGGATACAACATGGCATACATTTTAAAGAACGATAGTGAGAGCTCAAAAGAAATGGTTTCAAATAACAAAGGTCAATGGCTCAACAAGTAGTATCAAGGATATGATTGTCTGATTAGCGAATTACAAAAGCAATAATCGATTCACAAGAATATGCATTTATACAAAGGCCAGGAATACCAGAACGACGGACAACAATAAATAGAAATCTCAACCAAATTATGTGGGAACCATAATAATAATAACCATTGCCAAATGCCAATTATTTTCTCAAGGCTTAGCCCGTTGGATCCAACACCATACTTAGAGTCACCTCAGGATGGCGCCTGAGTCTTTTCCCTAAGCCGATCCGGAATAGGGTCACATGGTATTTCACAAGTCTTTTCCCTATCCGTTGAGCACTAGAGTCATAGGGTATTTCACAAGTCTTTTCCCTAGTGGCCAAAGTCACCACAGGACGGCGCCCGGGTATTTTCCTTGGACTTCCACAAATATGTACATGGTCCCAAACACCAAATAATGGTAACCGAAAATATCATGGAATCAATGAATAGACAACAAGCAAAATAAGAGCAATCAATCATTCCGAAATATTATCAATTAACCTTGTATGCCAAAGGGTACGTCAATTTTCAATAAATTGTCAACGAATAAGAATACAATTCTCCGTCGCAACGAATTAAAGAATATGTCAAAGAAACGATAGGCTCAAGGGGATTCCAAATGAAGGGATCACATGCTTAACCACTCACCTCGGTCGAAATGATAGACCCCAAAATGCGATGCTCAAGTCTAGCTAATCTGAATACAAAAAATGCATAAATTGAAATTGACTTAATAAATAACTACTAATATAAATTGACCCTCTTAATCTACATCTAAGGTGACGACAACTTGTTGCTTAATTTCTCAATGGAACTAGATCAAAATAACCCCAAACCCTCTTCACTACTAATATGGCATGGAAAATTTACTATGAACATGCGCACACACACAGATTCTTATATTAGTAATATGTATATACTTTAACACATATTAATACACGCAAAAGCTAAACATCATCCATCAAAACCATGATGCAAACACTGACCCCTCTTACTCTCTTTCTCTCTCTCATAAAAGCCCAACCAGAAACATCATTTGCAACGCCCATTAACTGAATAAATCATAGACCTAGGAAACTATAAAATAAGGAGGGATTATACCTCTCGAGGAGATCGACAATGCAACTCTCTCCAATGCCGCTGCTCTCTCTTTCTCTCTCTCGGTGCTTAAAATAAATTTAACCCTAGCTCTCAACGTTAATTAGGGACTCTCTCTAATTAAATACTACTGTTACTAACCGGCCCATTAAGAAATTAAGGAATTAGCCTGTCCCATATTAAACTAAACGGCCCAATAAGTACAACATATTCTCACATAATCATATTCAATGTAGTGCAACTATATTTATAAAAACAAAATATAAGTTATTTGATTTTTTTTTAAGAACACCAAAATTAAATATAGTACATAATAATCTGTATTTTTTTTATTAGAAAGAAGTGTGAAAAAACGGAAAATGGAAGAATTAATTATTTCTATTAAAACAATATATATATTTTTAAGGAAAAAGTCGGGATGTTACAATGTCAATAAAGTATAACCATTTCATTATATTTGATCTATTACGTTGTCAAGGTGTTGTGGATGGGAAGAGAGGAGAAAGGGCATTACAGGAAAGGGAGGAAAAGTAAGCGAGTAGGTCTCAAGTAGAATTTGTCGATGATGACTAATCGAAAAAAAAAATTAGTTGGATTTGATTCTATATATTTAAGTACATGAATAATATTGTAATGTGTAATTTTGATTCAGCGTATAGCAAACATGGACTTGATTGTGACATCATCTGGTAACTGAAATTTATAATTTACAAGAAGTTGGAACGGTTAGTTGTATGCCCCGTTAGAGAATTTGAGCAATGGTGAATTTCCCAAACGATTTTATCAAGATAAAATCAAATGAGAAAGAGATTTGATAAAATCAAAGCTTTTTTAATCTTGATAAAATCTTTTGGGAAAGTAGGTCTAAAGATACGGAGGGTTGGCATAGTAGTTGAATTAGAAGTCTTTACGGGGACCAATTTGTCACATGAATCGAGTGGTTGGGTTTTCTATGTAATTGTTCCAAGATATAATATATGGTGTATATGCAATCAGATTCAGAACTAGCCAAATACCTCAAATCCAACAGCTAACCCCTCTCCAGTTCGGAGAAACAGGTACACCTCTCTCTCTCTCTCTGTGATTGCCATTTCCTTCAAGGGTAGTTAGATGCTTAAACGTAGTTTATGTTTTGGTTCTTGTAAATAACCACGCTAGTTATGCAATGAACGTGTGCAGATTGCAAAAATTTTCATGTATGTTATCTGCTGTTGTTCATAACATTTAGGGTGTGCTTGGTTGAATGGAATGAACTTCGGAATAAACTTATTCTTCCGATGGAATATCTATTCCTATGTTTGGTTCATGAATAAATGAAGGAATTTACATTCCCAAAGTAATAGTAACTATTCACCCAAATAAGAGAATAGGTATTCCATTAAAAAAGAGGAGAATTGTTATTCCATTCCTTACCACATTTTGGTGGTGTTCCACTAAGCTAGTTTTTTTTTGTTGTTGAATAAATTGGCTTTTCACGATTTTTGATGTGATATATTATAAGAGAATTACATGTCTCGGTTTTCTTAAAAAATAGTAGTTTTTTTTGTTAGTGGAACACCCAAAATTTTCCCGAAAAAAAAAAAGCCCAGCCATTCCACACTCAACAGACGATCGTGCTCTCTCTCTCTCTCCTCTGGTCTAGATTTTCACCGCTGTTGCACCTCTTCCGCCACCGGCCTACCTCCATCTCCATCATCAGATGGGTATGTATCCTCTCAACCCCTCTTCTCTCTCTTGATTCTCACATCTGTTTTGTAAGTTTATGAATTTCAACCGATTAAACTTTCTCACGATCACCATACGACTGCGACACTTGTGCCAAATCAGAGACAATTGCTTCCACGTTTGCAATGGCTCACATGTAGACCTTCAAATTGATATGTTCTCCATTTTTGTTCACAGTCTGCTCGACGAAAAGCCTCAATGAGATATGGTGTTTGAATAGCTTAAAAAGAAGTTATTCGGTAATTTCTCTTACAAAAAAGAAGACATGGTGTTTGAATTAGTTCCATAAGGCTAAATCAATTTGATCTGTTAGATCTATGACTTCCGCACTTGGAATGTGATTGGTCAAACGCTATTTTTTTCCTCTGGAATTTGCTTTATTATCAATTCCATTTCATTGAAATGTCTAGCATACCAAACGAAGGAACTGGGATGAGAATTCCATTGTTATTGATTCCTAGTCACAACCAAACATGGGAATGGGAATGACTATTCCAATCTCAATTCCTCCAATTCCATTCCATTTGTAATTCCATTCCATCCAACCAAACATAACCTTAGTATCAATATAGAAATAAGTTTTATGTACTTATGATTTAAGGAGTTTAGTTTACTCATGGTTTGTTGATTAGTACTATAAAAGCGGTTTTTCCAGCAAGTATTGTTAATTCTAATTTGTGTTTTGGGATTACTGTTTCGGTATATGCTGTGAGAAGAGAGAGAAAGATATTCACCAACCAATTAAAACCCCTGTTTCTATCTCTACTAGCATTGGTAAATCACGTGCTCAATACCGGTCAGGCCGTCACCATATCCTATTAAAATCTTTTAATGATACATGCTACTAACACCATATTTTGGCGTAACAAGGCGTACAGTATGCTTTTGTGATATTGTTTTACTCGTGATTAAATGAGATGCTATTTTAAAAAAACCAATGTAGTGCCACACCACTGGGTCTCCATTTTATTGTCCAAAATGTTGTGGTGATAAACTTTCTTAATTTTTATTTCAATGCAAATACTGTGTTCCAATTTCATTGAGAAATTATCACTATTTTTGTTTATTAATTAGGTAAATCCACTCAATTAGCTTCGTCGTATTTGTCACTCCTTTTTACTTACAAACTCGAGTCCCTGACTATCCTTTTAAGTGCTTTACTTTTCTCCATTATTAGTCACCCCTAATAAGAAAATATTCACTTTTTGTTTTTGGGTGACGCGAAGGGTCCCGGGCAGCTTGCACGCACCTCGGACAGTATATTTTAATATTGGATCCCACAAGACTCCACTCATGTTTTAGTATTTTTACCTCCTTAATTATGAGGCTTAGTCACTTTTCGGGTTCACGGTCACCATCAAATTATACGGATTCAATATTTTCATCAAAAACATTATGTATCATATTTAATGTTGTGGGTCCTACAAAGTTGTACGCTGCGGGGCCATCTACTAGCATGCACACTGACTAAAAGGTGTTGGCCTTGTTCGGTTTGAGTTTTGGATTTGGGATTTGGGTTTTGAGTGGAGAGAGAAATGAAAATAATAATTGAAAATATGGGTGATGATTGGAGAGAGATAAAAAGAGTAAAATAATTATTGAAAATAGGGGTAATGATTAGAGGGAAATAGGGATAATGATTGAGTAATAATTTAAAACTGGGTCTTGAGACCCAAACCGAACAAGGTGGTTGTGTTTCCTGAGTAAATAGGTAAGTCCGTAGGTAGGTTATACACTCATAGGTTTAGCAAGTTTCATTTGTTTGGGTCATTGGGTATGACTAATTTAGGGAAAGATTGAACGGCAAAGATGCAATTTTTGCAGTGGAGGTGAGGAGAACACTATGAAGCACGGGTACTCCAAAAATGTCGCCGTACGCGTACCGGGTACTGGTACGGCAAAATACGTACTGGGTACGGCAAAAACGTACCGGGTACTTTTGCACTGTTCGGGTACGGCATGGGTACTTTGACAGGAGGAGGAGGAGGAGGAGGAGGAGGAGGAGGAGAGAGAGAGAGAGAGAGAGAGAGAGAGAGAGAGAGAGAGAGACGAACCTGCTGAGGAGTAATCGAAGAGAGCGAGAGATGGCAGATTATAGGTTGTCGGTGCTGCAGAGAATGGCAGCTCTGCTGTTGTTTGTTTTGTTAGGGTTAATGCCATTTAATTTTGGGTTGGGTCCATATCCAGTATTTTTAAGGTTGGGCTATCTATTTCTGGGCTGGGCCACTATCTTTTTAATTCATTTGGTCTCTATTCTTTATCTTTATGGTTTAGACTTGGGCCAACTTTGTTATTTAGTTGTTGGATCAAAACTTATGTTATTAAGTGTTTATTTGTCAAAAGCAAAAAAAGGGCTAGTTACTAAAAAAAAGATTCAATTTTTTTTTGTAGTAAATATATAAAAATATATTTATTGTATAAAATATATTAAATATTTTTTTTATTCGATGTACCCCAACCGTACCCGTACCCTACTTTTTTAGGTTTTTCCCGTATCGCGTACCCGTACCGTACCACGTACCGGTACCCGTGCTTCCTAGGGAGAACAGGAGCTTGCAACTCCCGCTTTTAATATAGGTATAGACATGATCAGATTACCCATGCATCTTTTTTTTTTTGCCCAGCGTAAGTGTTAGTGAGGTTTGAACCCTGGCAATTGCGCATGAGAGTACATGGTGCCTACCACTTGGCTAATTACCCATGCATCTTCCATCGATCAAGTGTGTATTTGAAGCAGAAAATTGGCAAAAAACATGATCACATTTTTATTTTCTTGCAGTTTTCCTTCCTTTGGCTAAATAGCACTGCAGGAATGGGCGCAATCTCAGCACCAACTCAACGTCTCAAACCAACACCGACCACAGCAATATACAAATCCATGTACAAGGTTTATTATCTACATCTGTTCTCAACATTATCGTATGTATATGGACACATATTATCTTATTGGGCCAGTATCTTTGTGGCATAGATTTTACCTGACTCTGTGATCTATCTTCCTCTGTAGAAACCGGTTGCTGATTGCAATATTTTGTCATCGAAGAAGAATTCGTTTCTCTTTGGCCAATTCTCTGCCAGACACTTTCGGGGATTCCATTCAATTCGTGGTTCTAGAAAGTACGCCGGTAGGTCATATGAAGATTAGATTCTTTTATTATAGTAAACCCAAATGAAATATGGTGAAGAAATTAAACAAGAACTTTTAGCCCTATTGATGGATCATAGATACAATGTCCATTTCTATCTAATGGTTAGATTAATGTAGAAGATTATCTTGATGAAATGACAAACTCTAGTTTAATAATAGGTGTTCTTGTTGATTTGTATGTGTCTCCCATGTGCTCTGTTTGTTTGTTGCTTTGTAGCACCGACACAAAACACGCAACACGATAAAAACATGACACTGACACTTCGACATATAAATCTCCAAAATTTGGTGGACATGACATTGGGGACACACATAGGAAAGTACGGGTAAATTATTATATGAATAAAGAAACGAAAAGCGAGCCTTAGTTGCAAATCAAAATAGCAGATATCACGCTCTTCACTATTATTAGGGCACACTAAAGTAAATGTTTCTCTATCATACATGTCGTTACATTTACTCATGCATCATCTATCACGAAAAGAAGACCCCGCATGAGTGTTCATGGAGTTTCACGAGAGTGTTATAGCTTGTTCAAGAGTGTCCAAATGAAAAAAGTTGAACACAGGTGCGGAGAGTGTGCCTGTCAAGCATCCAACACCAGTGCGCAACCTCCGGCGAAGTGTCCGTGCTACATAGGCTTGTCGTGTATAGTTCTTATAGCTTATTGCCAGTGAGATAAAGAAATATTATGGGCTATGTTGTGAAAAAACATTTGGTGAACAAATTAAGATTTTGTTTCATATATTTTGAAGAGTTGAACACAACAAAATATACTTTAATCGGTTTCAAAGACTTGTACGCTAAAATTGTGTACGCATTCTCACATTAGCCATCACTCTTAAAGGATTAGACTCACAATCTAGAACCCTCTCTAAAACACTCAACCCTCTTGTACTTTGGAGTTTGGGCACCTTAATTGGAGTTTCACACTTACTCTAGAGATTTCTAGTGAGGTGAGGCCTCTCGAGCGTAGTCTAGAGCATTTTGATGGAGTCCGAAAGATTCTAGCTAAGTCTAGTAGTTTCCGGATCCAGAAGATTTTAATGAAGTCTACAGGTTTTCGGAAATGCTCAAAAGTTTCCAACGACATTCTGAAGACTCCATAGATTCAAGAGTGGGTCTTCATCTTCAACATATTTCACTAGTTGTCAATAATTTTCTCCCAGGCTTGATAAATAATATCCAATCCAATAGGTCCTGCCAGTGGGACATGTGGTATGCCCTCCCATTAGTAATGTACTGGGGGAACACATGACCCTCTCTTTTACGTCCTATTTTATAGGCAATCTGATCATGTGCAGCCCTAAAATTTGGTGTTAATGACCATATGGTGGGTTAGACGTACCCGATAATTGAACAAGTTTGGAACAATTGACAAGTTTTTTTTTTTTTTTGTGTGTGGTAAATGTCATATTATTATACCAAAACACAAGGTACAACAGGGCTGAGCCCTTGAACAAGAAGAATTCTACAGCTCCTGAGAAGAAAAAACACAAAGGAAACCAAAAGAAGCATCAACACTACCTATCTTGAACACTCCCCGAGGAAACCCCCAGTTCAAACAAAGACCATTGTTGGCTGCAGAGCTTGGATAAGAGTGCCATGAGCTAACTCTGGCTCTCACACCAGCTGAAATTGCTTCAGTCACAATTCTCAGTCTTTTGGCTTGTACGGTCGTACCGATACCCTTGCATTCGTTTCCAACCAGATGTGGTAAACTGCAGCAGCCAATGAGAGCTTGAACACTGCAGATTGGAGAGAATTGCTCCTGCAGAAGAATATAGCCCAACTAAGCCCGTAGCTCCAACTATTGATCCTTCTATGAATCAAACATTTCAGAAGCAAAGAGTCCCACACTTCTTTAGCAAAAACACAGTAAAAAAATAGATGTTGGTGCGATTCAGAGACCTGAGAACACAGGACGCTGCCTGCATCAACATTCATACCCCCAGACCTCAATGTGTCCTTAGTAGCAAGCTTCTCCAAACAGCATAACCAGCAGACAAAAGCCTACTTAGGCATCCTACCAGAAACCAAACCACTGATGCCCATGGCACTATAGCACCAGGAGGTCTCATGGCCTTCCAAGTATAAGACATAGAAAACTGCCAATTGGGCGAAGTGGTCCAAATAATCTCATCATCCTTCTCAGAAATAGGCAAGAAAGTACTAGGAGTGTTAGCCATAATTGGCTGGCCTTGGCCATCTCCAACAATTATTCACTATAATTGAGCAAACCTTAGCAGTTAGAGACTGCCCCAAATGATACACAATCTCCTCGCCAAGGGTCTTATAAAGAGACCTCATAGGATGCCAGTTATCAAGCCAAACCCAAGTGCTCTTACCATTACCAACTGCATATCTCACCATTCCTTGTCCCAAAAGCCTCAGCTTTGACAGTTTCTCCATGGTCCAAGATGATTTGGTATGAGTCTTCATATGCCAAAAATTCTTATCTTTTATTATGTCGCTGTGAATCCATTTTACCCACATGGTATCAGCTCTTTTGCAGATTGCCCATAGATGCCTAAGGATATAGAGGCCTTTTTCCACATCTTTAAGGGCTTAAACCCCAAACCCACCTCACACTTAGGAGTGCAAACCTGACCCCAGCCAACCTTAGAACCAGACCTTCACAATTCAACACCAGTCCATAAGAAGTCCCTTGACATGGCCTCAGTCTCCTTCAAAAATTGTGGGGCATAATGAACAAAGAACACCGGTAACTCTGCATATGAAACAATACTGATTGAATCAACAAAGCTCTCCAAGGTATTTAACTGGATGGGAGTCCTCAGAAATAGGTAAAATCTTTAGAATATCCTCCTTTATTCCTTGAGAAACCCCCGTGAAAAAGGAACTATTCTTCTGCAGATTAGGCTTCAACCCAAAAAAGTGGTAAAATTCATCCAAGGCATCTTTAACCACAGCAATAGAAAGACAGTCAGCATTAGCCATGAGGAATAGATCATCAGCAAAAGCCACATCAGAAAGAGAGAGATTGCTGCATCTAGGATGGTAAGTAAATTGACCTCTGCTATCTTCCTCGTGAGAAAAGAGTAAAACCCTTCCATAACCAATAGAAATAGATAGGGAGAGATAGGATCACCCCATCTCAACCCTCTCTCCCCCGCTAAAAAAAACCCTCCAGCTGCCCATTTACCACCACTGAAAACATAGCTGAAGTAACACATCGCATAACCCAAAAAATATATTGAGAAGGAAACTCCATGCCATACATTGCATCAAACAGAAACTCCCAGTCCACTGAGTCATACGCCTTCATAAGATGAATCTTAATAGCACATCTAGGAGGGGAAGCATTTCTATGATAATTCCTGACCAATTCCTGCATAAGAACAATTGAACAAGTTTGGAACTTTATAGCCCATGAATTTTCTCATTTTCTTTTAGCAGCCAAAAATTGGGCTTTAAAATTTGCTATTTATTAACTTGTGGTTTTTAGTATGCATAATTCTTATGTGAAGGTGGTCGTGTGGTTTCACCAAGATGTGTCCTCCCACTGACTGAGGAGAATGTTGAGAAGGTGTTGGATGAAGTGCGACCGGGCCTAATGGTGGATGGAGGGAATGTGGCTCTACACGAAATTGATGGTCTTGTCGTGGTACTAAAGCTGCAAGGAGCATGTGGTTCTTGTCCAAGTTCAACTATGACTCTCAAAATGGGAATCGAAACACGGCTCCGAGATAAGATCCCAGAAATACAAGAAGTGGAGCAAATTTTGGACACTGAGACTGGCCTGGAGCTGAATGAAGAGAATGTCGAAAAGGTTGGACACATAAACCTCTCTTATCTATCCATGGCTTACGAAATTACTTATTCCTATTAATGGAGAGTTGAATTTTGTGCTTTGATTGTAGGTTTTATGGGTCTTTTAAGCTTGAATGATGGAAAAGATATAAGGAACTGCATGGAAATGGTTATTCATCTAAATGTAGTGCTTCCATTTTTTTAATTTTGCAACAATTCGGTTTGCAGTACCCAGAAAATGTTTTCCAAAACATGTCAAAACAGAAATTGGCCAGTTGATGATGCGTCACCTGAAGTACATGAAAGTCTGTATAGTCCAACTAAACTTTCACAATCTACGAATGCACCAGTTGCTTCTGATTGTTTAAAGTAGTTTTGCAAAGTCTCTTATGGATGTTGTATGTAATTATTATGGCTGTACAAGCAGTAGTTTTCAATCCTAGATACCCATAGTTGCGCCTTCACCTAGTTTCGACCTAGAGGTATGTGTTCAGTGCCTGTAATTAAGATTTTTTCCTTGCAAATGGCAAAAAAATAGGCCATGCGAAGTAATATCATCTGTACTACTAATGAAGAAGAAAAGTGATTTTGTTAGTGAGGTCTCAAGTTTGCTCATCTTTCAGCTTCTCTCAGAGATAAGACCATACCTTGTCGGCACCGGCGGTGGAGTGCTCGAGCTTGTTCAAATCATCGATTACGTTGTGAAAGTCCGGCTAAGTGGCCCTGCAGCTAGTGTGATGACGGTACGAGTCGCTGTAACACAGAAGTTGAGAGAGAAAATATCTTCCATTGCAGCTGTCCAGTTGATAGATTAATGGAACAATTGTTGCATGTTACTTAAACGGTACATATGATAACAAAAGGAGAACTTACATTTTTCTTGAGAGCACCATGTATTGAATGTAAATCTACTATCTTCATTTGAGAAACGCTAAATTTACTCTCTCATTTGAGCTTCGTGTATCTATGTGAATGGCAACTTTTTGTTTTTTGGTAATGAAGAGTGTTCCGATGAACCGGACTAATCTCTCCAGTCCCTCTCACAGCTCTTTCCACGCATTGGCGAGAGGTGAGGTGACCCAAAGACAAAACATTACCAAGGGAATCGACCTTGCGACCTTGGATAAGCCGTGCCAAGAAAAGTCAATTAACCAAAGCGACAACTCGTTGGGCCACCATACAAACTTTAAAGACACCTTTCAATGACTTTGTGCGGCTCTAATCCCCTGAATTATTAAAGACACCCAAAATTGTAGTAGCAGCTAATTCATTTTTGAACCCAAACCTTATTGGGTGTAATTCTTTTTCCCTAGGGAACTGGCAATGGCCTTTCCAAACATAGAAATTTTTCAAGATTTAATTTATTTTTCCATCAATATTATCTGGATCGTATGACCTTTAACGGTTATTCATTTAATAATCTCGATTATGTTATTACCAAGCTATGGTAACTATCGAAAACATTAAAATAAAGTGAGTTCAAATTGTAAAAATTACTCTAGTCTCCACGACATGTTAGTATTGGAAATATGTGAATGAAATCGGGGCATTTGGAGGGTCTCCTGAGACAATCGAATAGCCTCTTTGGGTTCATTGCACCTAGATCGGCTGGTTAGTACCCCTCATAAAGTGAGGTTTACGACTCACATTCATTCTAACGATTACACATTGATTTCTGGTTTGCAGCTCAAGGGTCTATCTATCCCTTTATATAGCAATTCCCGTTTTTTGTACAAGGGACACAAGAAATTCAAACTTTATACTACATTCCAGAAATCCTATACTACATTCTAGATTTTTGTTCTTTATGTGAGAGAGACAGACGTATTTAATTCGGCAAGGCAATCAATGGAGGTGTTCCGGAGGCTTATAGTCTAGCCGTTTCATCTTGGGAGACAGATGCCGATGCTTCTATAACACCCTTGGTAGACAATAAATCTGTTTAAAGGAGATTGGATTGTGTTTAACACAGGACTTGGCTCATTTTTTCGTAATTCTATTTGTATTTCGATTAGGTAATCTACAATTCAATTCTATTATTGTATTTGTAATTTTGTTTGTGTTATAAATGAAGTTATTCTTTGGAATTCTGTAATTGCCATGTTTTTCCCAACAAGTAGATAGCACTGGCAATGGGCAAACGTCCCATAAGACCTTTCCAAAAGAAAGTCTTAATCTTTTGTGTGCATAGGGCTTGCTAAAGCCATTAAAGCGAGTCCTGGTTATCAGAGATTTTTTTTTTTTTGACAAACAAGCAAATCCCATAAATATAAAAACATTACAAATTATCCATAGCTACCTTGTCAAGAATATGGGTAGCGGTTACAATAGATCTAGCTACTTTTAAAACTTTAACATAATCAAAACTAGTGCACAAATGACATAAATCCAAGAGAGCAGGTTGGGTTAGAACTGGCGCATTCATTGGGCTGTTCAGTCCTTTGACAAACTCCATGCTATTGGTAGAAATGCACACCTCCTTTAAATCCTTACCCGTGGCCCATTGCAAAGCCAAAATACTCTGATCTCTACTAAAGTTGCAGAACTCGCTTTGCATTCCATCACCTGCTGGGCTGCCTCTAGGGGTGCAAACGAGCCGAGCCGAGCCGAGCCTTGTAGTGTTCGAGCTCGGCTCGTTAAGTAAACGAGCTAAAAAATCGAGCTCGAGCTCGGCTCGGTCATAAACGAGTCGAGCCCTTATCGAGCCGAGCCAGGGTAATTTACTTAACGAGCCTTCTTAAACGAGCCGAGCCTATGTAATCGAGCCGAGCCGAGCTTTAGCAAGCTCGTTAACTAAACGAGCCTGAAAATCAAGCTCGAGCTCGGCTCGTTTACTTATCGAATCGAGCCGAGCCGAGCCTTAACGAGCCGAGCCACGAGCTGCTCGCGAGCAGCTTGGTTCGTTTGCAGCCCTAGCTGCCTCTGCATCTTGACCACTATTCTTCACCCAAGCAGCTACTCCTTTTAACGTACTCGAGTCCCAAGTCCCATCTGTCACAAAGTGCATCACATTGGCAATGGATGTGACTCCATTGGATGTGCTGAAAATATGGCTAACTTCTGCTTCTCTCCTAGTATGTGGTTCAATACCCACCATGTCCCCAAAGTCCATCAAGCATCTCGGTTTGCTCTTCTTTTCTGGATCAAAACTAAATCTCAAGGCCGCAAATTTGGCTAGTATTGCATCAGGTTATGTTGTCTCTCCGCGGAATACCTTATCATTATGGTTACAACAAATAGTCCAGAGCATACACATTGAATCCCATATCGCCCTCTTATCTAGAGCTGATTTAAGCCAACCTTCCAGCCATTCAGTAACTGACAAAGGGTTACCATTATCAAAATCAAAACCCAAATGGGAAGCTCTCCATAATATTTTGGAGAGAGGGAACTTGAAAATAGATGTTTTAGAGTTTCATGCTCTGCTTCACACAATGGGCACGCCAACTCGATATCCATTGTCCTTCGCCTCAAAACATCTTTAACAGCCAATATGCCATGAACTACTTTCCAGATGAAGATCATGAACTACTTTACCCCATGCCTCAAATGACACCTGTCCTCCCTGAAGATCCCCAGAATATTGCCTATAAAACCTGAGAAAGTATGTGTTTTGACTATATACTTACCATCCTTAGCTGGCTCCCAATATGTCTCATTTGGAGCATCCCTAGCTGGGACATATAGAGACAAAATTCTGTTTACAATGCCTTCAGGAAATAGATTTGAGATCAGAGGCACCCTCCACTGCTTAGAGGATGGATCAAACAAATCTCTCACTTTAAAATCAAAGAACACTTGTTGAAAATCCCGCCCAATATAGGGGTTATTAGCATTAGGGATCCACTGATCTTTAAAAACTTGAATGCTTAGACCATTACCAATTCTCCATTTTAGCCCCTAACTCAATAGGTCTTTACCCCACAATATACTCCTCCATCCCCAAGAGGCTTTGGAGCCTACAGTAGCTGCTAGTAAACTTGATCTTATACAATACTTACCCAATAACACCGAGGCAAGAAGTGAGCGGGGGTCTTTCAAGATGCGCTACGCTGTTTTTGCCAATAATGCTTGATTAAAACATGCCAAATCTCGAAGGCCAAGGGCTCCTCTACTTTTGGGTTGGCAGCACACACTCCATCGTTTCCATACTATGCCAGAGTTAGTCCCCCCTTTCCACAAGAAGCCAGTCACAATGCTCTTAACTTTATTTAGAAAATAAAGAGGAGCTCTGAAAACTGAAAGAAGATAAGTCGGAATAGTGAGCAGTACACGTTTGACTAGAATAACCCGAGATGCAAAAGGCAAGAGGGGTATCTTCCAAAAGGCTAACTTATTATGAATGGTGTCCAAAATTTTGGAGAAAAGACTACCCTTGCTTCTTGTAAAATCTAGGTTACTGCTCAAATACACTCCTGGCTTCTCCACACATTTGACACAAAAAATACGAGAAAGACTTCCCACATCAGCTCTTGTCATTTTGGGCTAACAAACATTTCGGATTTGTTAAAGTTGACACGTTGTCCCGCTTGATTGCAGTATAAATCCAGTAACCATTTCAAACACCACGCATGCTCTAAATTGAACTCCATGACAAGAAAGCAATCATCAACAAACATAAGATGAGAAATTGGCGGTGAGTGGGCCTTTGCAAATACCATTGATTGCTAACTCCCCAAGACCATCTGATAACGCTTGGGCTACAAGAATGAACAAATATGGAGACAGCGGATCTCTTTGACGGAGACCACAAGCTGGCTGGAAAGATTCTGAGCGGTTGCCATTGACGGAAATAGAGAATGTCACTATGGTGATGCATTGACAAATCCAATCAACCCAAGACTTACTGAAGCCCATCACTTGCCGCATTTTGAGAAGAAAAACCCAACTTACTCTATCATATGCTTTATTCATGTCGAGCTTCAGAGCCATGAAAGCCTTCCTTCCCCATTTTCTTTTGCGAATTTGCTCAATGACTTCATGAGCAATTAAAATGTTATCCGAAATGATTCTTGAGGGGACAACCATTTTGAAACTTGGACACCAGATCATTAAGCACAATCCTCATTCTATTAACAAGCATTTTGGCTATCACTTTATACAACGGATGTTGGGGGGGTGCTGCGCAACATGTTGTGCAGCCGCACAGCGCCGTCGCGCCGGCTACTTTTCGGCGATCCGAGACGTTCACCGGATAGCCCTCGTCGAGTACTATAAGTTTACCAAAAATCAACTTGATCGGATATCGTTAAGTACCTAATCGGAACACAAATACCTTTAAAAAAAATGGGTTTAGTGATATGGATCCAGTGTTTATGTACATTTGTGTTCCATTTCATGTCAATCTATTTGTGTTCCGATTAGGCACTTAACGATATCCGACCAGGTTGACTTTTGGTACAGTTATAGTACTCGACGAGAGGTATCCGGTGAACGTCTCCGATCGCGGAACATGACCGGCGCGGCCGCGCCGTGTGTGCACAACACGTTGCGCAACACCCCCCCAGAGTCCTTATAGAACACGTTGCACAAACTGATTGGCCTGAAATCTCCCACTTTTTGTTGGTTTGAAATTTTTGGAATAAGAGTAATGACTGTATGATTAAATTCCTTCAGTAAATAACATGATTGGAAGAAAGCCACAATAGCGTCAGACACCTCTGAGCCAATCCAATCCCAATTCTTTTGACAAAACGCTGCTACGAATCCATCGGCTCGCGGAGCTTTGTGGCCATCTATCTGGAACATTGCCTCTTCGACATCCGCACGATTGAAAGGTCTATCCAACAACCTTCTCTGCTCCTCTGTAATTCTGGATTTAACTTTGGAGAGTAAGTCTAAATCCAGATTGATTCCTGTGTTCACTAAAAATTCAGCATGTCTAGAATTCGGATCCGCCTCAACAAATCCTAACCGTCTACACTGAAAAAGAGGACCAAAGTGTTGTAAAAAGATTCGTTCTATACCATCTGGGTCTGTAATTAACTCCCCGTTATCGGAGAATTGTTGGAGATATCTGTAGGCCTCCTTGACTGAACAACGACCCAACGCTGTAGCCCATATAAGATTAGAACTAAGAGGTGAGCCGAATCATCGAGGAGGAATGCCTTCGATGCTATTGAGAATATGGAGAAAAGATATATCACAAATCACTCCTTCAAGGGTAGTTAGTGTTATTTTATTTTTATTCTTATACCGTAAAGGTATTTTGTGTGTGCTATTTAACAATATAATATACACAAATATTTTTTTTAACTCAAAAAATAAAGAAGCCTTCATACTCCCTACATAATCAATAAAAAACAACAACTTAAGGCAATACGGTAACGGGTATATTTACTTTGCCTTTTTTTCATCCAAAATTAGCATCGCCACGCCTAATTGAGGTTTTGTTTGAGTGCCTCATTTTTCCATTATGCATTTTGCATTTTGGGAGATGATCCTATATTGCATTTTTGAAAAATGAATTGCAGAGAGCAGTATTCAAAGCTCTGGTGATTTTTGGATTCTCGTTGTAGTTTCATTCACAAAATACTTCACTATAATTTATTTTGGGCATATCATCTAATCCTAGTAATTCTCAATATAATCTGAGAATTTAAAAATTCACTATCTAAAAAGTAACTCACTACCAAACACTCCGTTAACAGATAAGAATAGGGCTGTAATCGAGCTGAGCCGAACCGAGCCGAACTTTGAGATGCTCGGGCTCAGCTCGATGGAAAAATAACTAGCTCGAGCTCGAGACGAGCTGTTGAAAATGGGCTCGAAAGTCACCTAGGTGCCCATGTGCAGATGGGAGAAATGGTACTGCTGTAGATATATAAGTTTCTCTCTCAAGAAGTTTTCTAAAACTTTCGGTATGTGACTGATGCCCTTAGTGGGAACTCTCCTTTACTTGTGAAACTCACAAGTTCCACATCAGACAATTAGGTGTTCAGCTACCATTCCCTTTCCTAATAAAAATGACAAATCTCCAACAAAAGTCTCCAATACACTCACATGGTGTGTGGAGCTCACACACACTTCACATTTGACTCAAATGTTTGTGGGTTCCACACACCATGTGAGTGTGTTGGAGACTTTCGTTGAACATGTATCATTGTTGATAATATACCACCACTAGCTATGCCTTCTTCCCTTAGGCGCGCATGCCTCCTATGGTGCCACATGGCAGTTGGGTAAATGCATGCATGTGCCGTATACATACATATGTTTATACATGTATGTATGTGCTATATATATGGCTTGCGAGCTCATTTGAGCCAAGCAAATAGTAGCTCGAGCTTGGGTTGTTTATTTGACGAGCCAAAAAATTTGGATTGAGCTCATTCATTTACCATGCGAGTCGAGCTTAAATGAGCTCAACTTGCACCAAGCCTTGTGCTGCATGCGAGCGGCTTGGCTCATTTACAATCCTAGATAGGAAAAATATGAATAACAATTACGGGTATAAGAAATGTCAAACTATATTTTGAATGTACTTGTCACGAGAGATTATTACATGTCTTATGGGCATCGCCATGTGGTGTGTAGATACCCCACTCGAGTTTGATCTTAGAAGGGCGTCACTACACATGATGGCCAATTGAATATGTTGGCTTTGTCACTTTGAATCTGTTGGCATGTTAAGACTCTATTTCATCCAACTTCAATAATCCATGGTGCCCGTTGCGCGGCACCTACAACTGTTTAGAGTCACCGTTTGGTTTAGACTAAACCAAGAAAAAGCCTAACCAGATATTCTAGTCGTGGATTCGTGACCAAGAGTACGGTGAGGAAAGGTGTTAGGCACCCCTCTCCGCCTAGTCACAAAGACTAGCCCGTACTCACTCAACATAAAGCTGTTAAACTATTTTAAAAGACTTTGCAAATAAATGATTAATTAGCCATTAAACAAATATGGGTGACGATAGGAAATAAAACACATACGGGATAGGGACAAGGGATCATGTAGTGCAGAATTAAAATAAAAATAACTATGCTGTACGCACATTGTTCTGCTAGCCGCCAAAGAGAGATGTCGGTTGGCAAAACCAACTACTGGAAAAATTGAATTTTTTTTTTTTGAACATACTGGAAAAATTGATTAATCGGCCGACGTAGCAACGTGCCGGTCGATTTTCCCATTGTCGGCACCAAAAACAGAAAACACACGAACAAATATGAGCAAAAGGGTTAACAAATACCAACATAAATAAATAAGCAGGATATGGTCAGTCGAGAGATTGCAAAATTTCCACCACAATACCTCAGTTGGATGAAGCTAGAGGTAACCTAACAATTCTCAACCATCTTTTCAATTGGATTGGGAAAATTCACCCTCGCTTTCCGCCCACAAAAATTAGCCATTACTTGCCTCTCGTAAATTGCATGGCGACATTTCACAACCCTTGTTTTTAACTCAGGTCGGGTAGCTTACGCGCGCCTCAACTAATCCTGGGAGCCCAATCCCATCGCACACTTGCAGGGATTCCAAAACCCTCGTTACACCTCTCCGAGATCCCACAAACCCCTCCACGTCGCTTTGATAATGTTTCTATTCTTTTGGCTCAAGATCGAAAGCTTAACAATCGCTTTGACCTAAACTGTTTGTTGCTTCTCTCTGTAACGAGTGCTCTTCTGCTGCCGCTATTCCATCTTCACTATAAAGGTTGCTAGCCCCAACTGGATAGTCTCGTGGTGGGTCTGATCAATTGTTGCAATCTTCTACCACTTTGTTGATTCACGCAGGGCGTGTGTCATGCTAGTCGGGTCAGAGCGTATGCTAGTGATGCTTTCGGCCGCTAGACTTTTGCCATATGGGTTGCAAGTTGCAACACTGCTTGTATTGCTTTAGCCCTGTTTTTGTGGTTTAGGATGCTCCCTTTTACTTATCGGGACTGCGGGTATCACAACTATGCTTTCAAGGATTGTTTAAATGGATCGTCAACTTCTGATCCAGCATAAGTTCTTAAGCATATTGGGATGTGCTCCATCCTCAGCAAAGATCTTGTCAATGAATTGTGTGCATAGACTCAGCTTAGGAAATGAATCCTTATTTATAGCTGATACTTGAAACCTTTTTCAAAGTAGGCTGAGGCTTTAATTATTTTTGTTCACTTGTTAATGTTATAATTTCTTCTGCGTAAATCAGTAAGATTAATATAAATCAGTAAAATTAATGTTATAATTTCTTCTTGTTGGGAGCTTATCCCGGCATCAACTCCGGCCACTTTCTGGCAACCGCAGCATTTTCCGACCTATTTCAGGGGGTTCTCAAACATCTTCCATCCTGCTTCAATTGCTTTCATCCGGCATCCTTCGTAGCTGCTCACCATCGTTACTGATTTCGGAGCTGCTTGCCATTTCCTGGATCTGTTTAGGTATTTTCTTTGTCCCTTTCTTTCAGAGGCTGGGATGACTTCTACTTCTTAGGTGGGTGTGTATGCTATTTTGGTGTGTTTTCTGAGGATTTAATTGCTGCTGTCATTCATTTTGGTCGACATATCTGCATTTGCTATTTGGCTGTTCTCAAATTTGTATTTTTTTGTGGTTTTGTGGTTTGTTTCTGATGCATCATCTGGTTTAAATGGAGAGGGACAAACCTAAGCTAATCACTCTTTTCGTGGACAACATTCCGGTTTCAAAGAATCAATCTTGGCTGAAAACGCTCTCTCTAGCTATGGTATTGTTAAAGACTCTTTCATTCCTGCTAAGAGGAGTAAGAGGGGAAGTAGGTTTGGTTTTGTGCGATTCGACTGTTCTATTTCAGCTGGTGTCGCCATTTCTAGGGCAAATGGCTTGGAAGTGGAAGGTTATTATCTCTTTGTTAAGAAGGCCACTTTTGATTCAGAAAATAAAAGGAAGACGTCAGGTGATATGGATTCAAGCAAACCTAGAGAAGTCAGAAGACAGAATAACATGGATTTCAGAGTGGAGAATGGAAAATCGTATGCTCAGGCTCTTAAGGGAAGGGGAAATCATGGTAGCATTTTGGTTCATCCTATAGGGAATGGATGGCTATTTAGGAGTGCCATAGCCAAGATTCGTAGATTGATCTCTACAGAAGATCTGGAGAAAGAATTCAAATTGGAGAAAGTCCGTGATGTCCAAATCAGAGCCATTGGTGGTAGATATGTCATTATAACTTTTCCAAATGAAGAGACTAGGAAGGCAACAATCAAGGAAAGATGGGTTATGAACTTGTTCGATGATATCAAACCTTGGAATGGTGAAACGGCCAAAGATGAGCGCTTTGTGTGGTTATCTTGTTTTGGCATGCCTCTCAGCGCATGGTCCTCGCAAACATTCAAAGAAATTGGAGGTATATGGGGTCACTTTCTTAAGGTTGATGATAATACACTAACCGGAAAATCATACGAGAAAGGGAAAATTCTTATTGCTACTGAGCATGTCCAGAAGGTGCATGGAGGGGTATGTGGAGCTCATAGTTGATGGGAGAGATTATTGCATCAAAGTGGAAGAAGAAGAATCCTTCAGGACAATTGCGTCAAGCACCCCTTTCATTGACTTTGGGATGGATGTTGCTAAAAATGATGTTGATTTGGATCAGAAATTGGATGATGTAAAAGAGAGGTAGGGTTGATTTGGAGCCCATCAATGATGTTGTGGATGCCTTTTCCGGAATGGTTTGGCCGGGTAAAGTCTTAGATCACAATCAATCTATTCCAGATTGCCATAGTAAGGAATTTGGAGTTTGCTATAGTCCTGTAGAAGAGGGAGATGATGAGGAAATCAAGTGTTCAGAGAGGTCTTCCCTTGTGGTCCCAGAGACCCAAGATAGCTCAGGAGATAAGGTTATGAATGAGGAGAATGTCTTAGAAATTGGAGACTCTTTGGAGGTTTTAGAACACAACCGTTATGTGATCAATGATGATGGGCCTTTTATAGACCCTCTTGTGGAAAACTGTAATCCAATTCAAGCTGACGACTGGGATCTTGTATCGAACGAATCTCTTATTAAGTATGTGGAGTGCAAACGCAATAAGAAGTCACACAAGTCCAAGAAAGTTTCTCACATGAAATCTTTATGGAGCAAAAATCCTTTGAAAACTACGATGTTTTCTAGATCGGTCAGTCGAGACAGTGTAAGAAATGCCTCAAGGTTGGGATTGAAGAATGAAATTGATGGTCCCACTATCTCAATCCAAGAGGAGGTTAGTTGTGACATTCGTGAGAGGAATTCGACTTTTATCAAAGAAGCCCGGGAGAACATGAAGATTAGTGTTCGTTGTGGTGTAAAATTTCATGGAAGGGAGAGCTACAATATTAAGAAGATGTTAGAATTGAAGGGTATCAAAATTTCTGAACAGGAAATTATAACGGAAGTTAAAGCTCTTGACATTTTGGAGGGTGATACCTCCAATTCGGTGGAGTTCTGATTTGCCGATTGTTGGATGTTGGGGTCTCATTGTCGTTTGTTATCGATGTTTAGGGGTTTTTCGATTTTCTGGTTGTTATCAATGTTGCTGGCTTTGCTTGCTGTTGGTTTCGATGTAGTTTTGGGGGGTGCCTCAGGTGTGTGTGTGTGTGTTTTTTTTTTTTTTTTTTTTTTGGGGGGGGGGGGGCGGTTTGGGTTCAGTTTCTGGTTGGTATTTTACCACCCTTCTTTTTTGTTTTTTCCCCTTGGGCCCGTGGCGTTAATATATATATATATATATATATATATATAGGAAGCCCTTCCAATAAGGGACCCTTATTGAAGTTACCATGCGGACCTCACCTTTCCGAGCCAAATTTCGACGATCCGAACCGTTCAATGTTTTTAAAATGCATTTTTAAGGGCCCCCGCGAAGATTCGTCCAAAAAAAAAACCCGGAAGGGCTTCATCCGTTCGGTTTTTGCTAAAAACGCGATCGTCAAAATTTGGTCCGGAAACACAAAAAAAGCCTAGGTCCGCATGGAATTTTCCCATAAGGGACCCTTATTGGAAGTTTATCCTATATATATATAAATCAGCATCTGGTGACATCTCAAAACACTAACCTGTGAACGATTGCTGGCGATAGCAATTGGCCAGTTAAGTTGATGGCAATGATTACTTTCTTCATCCGAGATCTATAAAATTCACGTACTGAGCTAGAAAGCTTCTATGATTCAGCCACTGTTCTAAAGAAGTTTTGAGTTTGCTTGTTTGTTTGTTTTTTTTTTTTAATCTTTTGTAAGAAGAGTTGGTCAATTGCCAAATATTGATTGAGATCTGTGCTTAGCCAAAGGGAAAGAAACTACTACGATCTGCAACTGAGAATTTCTAGCTTATCCAGTTGGGTGGGGAGGCATAGTTAACAATGGTTCATTTTGATAACTCTATTGGAGTAATTGGACAGTGCTGCACAGTGGACGTGTTTTGAATTCAGAAACATTCTTTGGTATTTGGTGCCAGAGGAGTATGCGACGTCTGAGAGAGTTTTTTTTTTGGGTGGTTTTGTGGAATTACATTTATAGTTGTGTGCTTCTTTTATCTAACTATGTATTCCAGTGTGCAGTTTTCTATTCTAGTCAATAGAGGATGGGTCCCACGCAGTTGGAGAGACAATTTTGTAGATGTTTCACAGGATGATAAACGCATCTCCAGTACAGTACGTATCCTTCGTTGCACAAGACAATGGGAAATATTCTTGGTGGAGGTTTTGGTCCAAGAATCAAAAAATTGCAGAGGTTGTCTCTGTCATTTTATTTTCTTTGTTTACATTGTTTGTATGTGCTATTTGATCTGATACCTTGCAATCTACAGGAGCAAATTGCTCCTGTTACTCCTGTGGAAGTTGTCGGTGTAAGTCGTGGAAGCCCAGTACATTTGTTCCTACCAACGATCCCAGCTCGGCTCAATGGTTCGATGTTGATGTCCCTGCAATAGCTCGTGCATGTGGACTTCCAGAGAATACTATCTACATTGAAGACATCAACGAAAATGTGAATCCCAGCAGACCTTACCCTATTCCTAAGGATGCCAACACTTTGATTCGAAGTTCCGTAATGCCACAAGATCACCTAAACTATACATTGACATGGTATGTATTTTGTTTCACGTACTGTGAATTTTGTCTCCAAATCCCAGTGCTTTAATTATGTACTTTTTTGTGGTATTTAATTGTTTTTCCTGGCATGGCATATGGTTTTATGTCTTGTTTTTGCTTATTACTACTCCAACCATGAAAGGAGACCATTGACACGATGCTGAATGGATTTTATGTTTAAAGGAGGTCTGTGACTTTGCAATGGAGAGAGAGAAAACTAACGTAATATTATTGCATTGGAAAAGCTTGAATGATTACAAGAATAATGAACGGGTTATATAGGCTAACCCTAATAATCTTAGCAAAACCCTAATAACACATAAAACACAAAAAGAGTCATTACCACACTACCAAATTTAAATAGCTATCTCAGATATCAAATTTAACTCCTTTGCTGGTATTCTCTATCAGCTGCAGTGACGTTTATGGCGTTCAAGAGGCTAATGCCGAAAAAGAATAGATAGCAAACTTTCATGGAACCTTGGATTTTTGGAGCTATTTGTTGCGGGGCAAGAAACAATTAAACATAGGGATATTTTCTTTTTCCAGATGCAGTGATAAATTACTTGTCTTCTTTGAAGTGCAAGAGCCAAACACAGGCTTTAGAGTGATATGGTAGATTTGATTCATTGCAGCAATTACCATTCAAAATGACAAAAACTCCGTCTGTTCTTTCGCGGCAATTTTTATCACTTGGACATGGCTTTGCTGAAGCACTGGAATGTTTTCCAGGCTATTTATATTATGGTTTACCGTTGGAGCTGATTTCAAGTTAGGATTGCAGTGGCTACTAGGTTTCCAGGCTATTAGGTTGCACAAGATTGTCATTATTATCTGAGTTTTTTTATATTTTGGGTCACCCACAGGAGTATTTTCTGTAGAAGAATCTTTGGTAGATTGTTATATCTCCTGTTCCCTTTCTAACGGTGTCAATAGTTCATGTTATGTACCGTATTCTTAGGTCATTGTTGTCAAGTTACCGCTGGTGGACGGTGAGACTAGTCCTCGGGTATTAATTAGAGTTGTGCATAATTTAATCCAAACATCCTCAATCGTAATTCGATCGAGAAACTCTAAGATCCTAATTATTTCTTTCAGAAGATTATATCATATGATTGAGAAAAGAATATAGCCACAATAATACATGCTTTTATATTTTCAATACAGACCTCCCTTAGCACCTCAAACTCAAGTTAAAATTAGTAAAACTGCACAACTTGTTTAGAGTATGTTTCTTGCCATGCATTCATGCAATTGATCCAACTCCTACTCAGGGTTCTAAAAGACGCTAGTCGATCCCAGGTCGGTCGGCTGCCGACTAGCGACTTTTGACCAACTAATCGCCGACTTGGCCGACTAATCGCCGATTTTTGCCCGACTAGTCAGATTTCGATCAAGTCAGGGGACCTCCGACTAGCGACTTGAAGCCGACTAGTCGGCCGGCTTGACCGACTTTTAGAACACTGCTCCTACTTGTTTTGACTTCGGTTGGAAGAAGAAGAGAGATGTGGCCATTGTAAGATGAAAGTTTCTACGTACTAGCTGACAGTAAAATAATATCTACATTGATAATATATATATTAATAATTGAAATAATAACACTCAAAATCCTTTGTAGAAAGTATGAACACTAAGAGCAAAGTGAAATATAATGGGATAACGTACTAGGAATTAGGCCTGGCTAGCTAGGATGCTACCACGGCATCGGAGTAATCCATACCGCTGGAGGCTTCACTGATTCAGACTCTGTTAAACACAGAGTTTCAAATTTGGAATCCTTCAAATTAAAGACGCCCATGTCATGACCTGAGTACACATACAGCTTATGACTGCAGATATCATCATCTGTATAATAAATTCGATCTCCTCTGTGACCCATGAGGTTTGATTTTGACAATGCGAAAGACTGATTTAAACCAAGAAATATTGCCCCACCATCTAAATCCTTAACACCAATCCACTTTGGCTCCGAACCACTGGTCTCTAACTTGAATACTCGAAATGTAGTAGTGTGATAGTTGTTGTCGTAATCGAATTCGTCAAATTCACTAGTTTCACTACCTGCATCTGCGTTTTGATCATCGTTCTCGCTACCGCTTCCATCCTCTTCTTCATTGTGTTGGCCTTCATGATCATTTTGGTCATCCACATCAGATTCATCATCATTCTCACTACTGCCTCCATCCTCTTCTTCATTAACGTCGTCATCGTGTTGGCCTCCATCAATATGATCATCTACAATAGATTCAGCATAATCGCCAGAGAGATCGATTTCCCTCAAGATATGATGTAATTCACCACCAGACTCCACCAAGTACCACTGTTTCACGTAAGGGATCCAATGTGGTGGCGGAGCAAGTTCTTTCAGTTTTGGGTGAAGACAATCCAGTTGGTCGGAAATATAAATCTTACCGTAGTCATCTACCACGTAAAACTCATCTCTAAAGAATATACCATCTATATATCCCCACGGTTCCGGTCCCTCAATTAATTTCCAATCTTTATCCCCTACTTTACATAAACCTAATTCACCGCGACCATAGAAAACCAAAACAAAACAATCCGAGGTTGAAGACGAAGGGGATGTCGATAGTAACGCTTTGTGTACGTACCACTTGGACATGGGAGTGTCCCCTGGCCGGGGCCTTGGGAGGGAAGTCACCGGAGGGAGGTTGATCCGGCCACCAGAGACTGGGTTGTGTAAATAAATACTCATGCTTTTATCCACCATAACTAGCCAACCTTGGTGTGAGCCACGGCAAAGACTCTCATGCGGAGCCGATAGAACCGGCAAGTCTTGCCCTTGGTTATTGATAACCTTGCCGACTGGAAAGGCAAGAAGGCGGCGGGTTTGGGTGGTTGTGGTGGTGCCTCCGGGGATGATTAGAGCCGGAACATTGGTCGGGAATTTGGTGGTCCGGTAATCAAGTCCTATTGATCTCCATAATTTGCAGACGCCACTGAAGGGTATGTGATCAGATATTAAGGTAATTACCTTTTGGAAAATTAGCCTCCATATACCAGCAGGGAGATCATCCCAGTTCGCCATGCATGCGCTGGATGCTGCAACTAGGACTGCAGGAGAAAGATGAGAGAGAGACCAGCAGCTGCTTCTTTTTTGATATGCTCTGCTGCGGCCATTTTTGTGGTTTGTTCTAGGAATATAGGGTATACAATGGAGTAGTGCTCTGTATTACTGGCTGGACCACTGGGCCATCAAAAAGTCGGGTCATGTATTGCTAATCTTTTGGGCTTTAGTTACTCTTTTTTGGTAAAGCTCTAGTAACTCACTATTATGAAAAATTGATGTAAAAAAAATATATTTTGTATAAAAATGTCATAAAAAATCTTTTGTGTAAAATATGCTACAAAATATATATTTGCAATTATAAATAATGATAATAGCGTTAAATCCGAAACGGTACCCGGTACCAGCTGGTACTGGTAACGGTATCGTACCAGTAGAAAAATCGGTACCCTAACCGGTACGGGATTCAAAACCTTGGATCTCCTTCTAGTAGGCGAATTGGTTAGATCTCATTCTAACAGACGAGTTATTGAATCCACAAGAAAAATATAATCAACTTTGCACGAAACGAACCCTAATTATAATAAGCAAACCATAATTCGACCAAGACTCAAATTAATTAAAAAAATACTACCAAAAAGAAAAAATTGAGTTTGACTAAAAAACAGAAACTAGAATCCTAGAAAAGAACGCTACAAGAAACCTAGTATAACTCAAACTTGTCTTGACCAAGTAATTAACAAATTAAATGTCACGCTTTCGATTTTTCAACATAAATAAATAGTCATTTCCTCCGCAGAGTATTACAGAAATCCACTTTACGTTCATTCAAAAGCAACTCACTACGTTAATAATTATAAGAAATGACAATCTAAATTCGGTACCCTTGTCCCATAAATACATGTCTTAAAATATTACATTCTTTTAAAAAGAAACAGTTTTACAATGCTTTGAATAACTCTTCCTGCCATGTTCTCACTATATCTTGCACAACAAGCACTCCATCTAATGTTCCAAGCAGTACCTGAAACAGCAAGGGTGAGCATTCACTTCGTACAATAGAGGTCTGTTTTAACAAGTTTATATATGCATAAACAAGACATAATAGAGATATAATAAACAATGCGTTTTCCATACTTACACTTGAGCTACTAGACATAACAACTTATCATTTATACTAGAATAGTGATTTTTCTCGCACCACCTACTCGCATCAGCACGATAATAAATTTACATTATCAACTATTCAACTATCGTCTCTCCTCCATCGTGACTCATCTCATTACTTCCATTTAACGATCTCCGCACATTTCCTCGAAATTCAACTAACCGCGGTATCCAACGACCCTTTGATAAGCACGAAATATTGACTCATAGAAACTCCAATATCATATGTTACTAGTTCCTAAATGTGCTTAACTAAATATTATCATTCTTCCGTTCAAAGACTTGGTTCCATGATCCAACTACTTTGCTGTGCTTGATTGCTGTGTTATATATAAGAGATGGTTTTACAAAAGGATATGAATCTAATGTGTCTGTCTTCTCAAGGCAGCAATCACAAAAATGGAGAATAATGGGGTCCCTCCATGAAAGCTCACTCAATGCAAGGAAAGGAGCAGAATCACTGAGAGTGTAGGTAATGGTTTGTACTAATTAATACATGCATCGCTGGACATCACAACCAAATGAGGTGGAAATTTATTGTCCTTGCCCAAATCAATCAAGCTACTACACAATAATCAAAAGATCTGAATTAATTACCCCTTCAAATATTACACATGTTGCTCCATTAAGTAGAGGCCCATAGGAAATTAACATAGCTGTGTCCAGTAATGGAATGGAAATGTGGCCACACTTGCAAAAGATGCCTGATTGTGGCCACACTTGCAAAAGATGTTAAAGAATCCCATGAAATGGAAATGTAAAGTTCAAACTAAGCGTACACGCGCGCACAAAAAGTAATGGAATGGAAATGTGGCCACACTTGCAAAAGATGTTAAAGAATCCCATGAAATGGAAATGTAAAGTTCAAACTAAGCGTACACGTGCGCACAAAAAGTAATGGAATGGAAATGTGGCCACACTTGCAAAAGATGTTAAAGAATCCCATGAAATGGAAATGTAAAGTTCAAACTAAGCGTACACACGTGCGCGCGCGCACAAAAAGTAAATAAGTAAAGCTTGTGCAATGAAAAATATTCAGATGAAGTATATTGTACGGGAATCTAAGTTTTTAGCTAAAATGATTTCCATAGCATGGCACACCACTTGCAGGAGCAATATGGTGCCTCTGCCTCAAGCAGAAATTGGGAAATCAGAATCAGAAAGGTGTCTCATTTCTTTTCTTACTTTTTTCCTAACAATAGGTACAAAATACAGAAGGAAAAACAATTGTATACTTTTTTCCTAACAATAGAAACCAAGCTATTTTTATTCTGATGTCACACGGAAAGGAAAGAACAACAAAATGACACTTTTAATTGCATCCACATAGCAAATGTACTCTCATGATGTTTCTCCTCAACAATTGTATACTGCGTTTTTGTTCCTGTAAGAAATAGTAATGAGGTCCCTTCCTGAGCTTTCCATCTTAATACACCAGTTAGCTTTTGTTTTGTTTTTTTTTTTTTTTTCTACTTAGATTATCTAATTTTTGGACAATATTAAGCTCTTGCCTTCCTGAGACTTTAGGCAAGATTCGGGATTCATTTCCCGTTTGTTTGTCCCACAAGTGCACTTTGTTTCATTGTGATCCTTCTTTTCTTGATCCATCGCTAACTGCTCCACATGCAACTCAGAGGTTGCACGTTGCAGGAAGCATATATATTTTCTTATTAGTCAATTATCACCTCCAACAACTATTCGAGTTTGAGTGGCATCTCCACTCATAGGTAGTTGGTTTTGAGTGGGCATTATAATCATCTGCTCAATAGGGATTTTTAGGTCTTGAATATCTTTTCGATCAACTTTATTCAATTGGATTTCACTTTTTTTAGTTATAGTTCCAATGCCCTCAATGGTTAACTTTTGCAGCATCTCTATCTTTCCTACTGGATATTATTCAAAGTGGATCTCTTAGTAACAAAATGAACACTTTAAAGCAATATTCAACTAACACTAACAGCAAAGAGTAAATGCATTATTCTCAACCAACCTGCCACCAGACATCCCTTCCCTCATGCCACGTAGAGCTTCCTTCTTCATGGCTGATTGATTTTCAAATTTTTATTTTTTACATTTAAATACTCATATTAATTTTGCAGGAAAAGATGATATAATACATTTTCCAGCTGTTGAAATTACAAGTGCAGTGTCGACCAAGAGTTTGAGTTGGTCAAATTTGTCATCATAAAAAAAGTGCCACCACATGCTACAGAGGAGTTGAGGGGTCCGAAAATTAAGTACATGTTAGAATAATCACCACACGCACACAATAATGAATAGGAAAACAGTAAAGAATCAACACAGGAATTTACGTGGTTCCCCAAGATCGGGTACCTCCACGGGAGCGAGAGCGAGTCTGTATTATTATGATCAAAATCGGCTAGGATTTTTACAATAGAGAGAGTATATGTAGCCCTACTCTATTCCAACCCTAATAATTCCGTACCGTCTCGCTCCCCTCCGTTCCGCTCGGACATCTGACCTTTCATTAGAACTCCTTGGTACCTCTTCATATGAGCCACAAGTTCCAATAGTACACTATCAACATTGGGGCTTTAAGTAATGGGCAAATTACTTCGAAAAAATGGGTCCAACTTACCCGTTGCTGCTGATGCACTAATGGGCTTTACAAGAATTGACACTTAACAAGGATTGGAGGCCAAGGCAAATTAGAAACTGATTAGGCAATCCAATTCATTGCCCTAGAAAATATTAGAAAATCAAGTGCCATCATGCTTTCCACTGGGCAATCGGAGCAATTCATCTGTAGAACACAAAGCTTTACAAGGAGGATAACACTCCCGCTATTTCCTCACTACACTCTCTCTCTGTCTATAAATATTCCTAAGCCTATTTTTCCCTTTTCCCCAGTGGCGGAGCTAAGATTAAGAATCCGGGGGCTGAGTTATAACGGGAAAAAAAATTTAACGTCAAATCATCTCCCTGTATTACTCAACAAATCAGTTAAAAAAAACAACTATCAATATCCTTGCATTCTATTTTCAAAGGATAAGCCAAAAATAATTTTTTCAAGACAGCTTCAAGTGAAGCGAATTCTTCATCATGCAACGTGGCAGCCCCTCTCACCTTCCCCTCTGCTCTTCTCCTTGTTGCAACCTCGTTCTCTAGTCCACGAAACGTGTCTCCTGTTGAAGGTGTGGAAGAACATATCAAGAGAATACAAACCAAAATTTTTGAAGCAAAGGATCATGTTCGAGGGGTGGAACTATCCACATTGGAAGAAGGGTTTGTGCAGATACTTTTTTCATCTACAGTCTTGTTAGATCTCCCGCTTGACAAGTTTCCCACTGAAAATTTCCCGATTTTAAGACAACAATTGGAGGATGAATTTTTGAAGAGAGTTAGACTAGGCTAAATGGTGGGGCGGCCAAGGTTCAGCTATTTGAAGACACTTTGTCTAGTCTGTTGACTAAATCATTTTTGGAAGGAGTTTCACTAGGGTAGCAGGATTCAGATCAAGGAAAGTGGATGTTTCTTGGTCTACCGGGTGACATTTATATGTGAGTCTTGAGTTTTAAATTACTTTGAATTTGATTTTTTTACTGTTAAAATAATTCCTTTTAATTTGATATTCATCTTTGATACGTTCCCTTTTTTCTTTTCTTTCTTGGGTGTAGGCAAGCCAAGGTTACTGATTTAGATTGTAATAAAAACATACTAAGAATACTTGAGTGCGACGAAAGTTACTTGCTTAGGCAAGTTGGAAGAGAAGAAGGTCCAGATCATGTTGTACCAGGAGGAGAATGATTTTGGACGATACAAAATCATCCTGGACTATCATTGGATGTTTGGGTCCTCCAAGTGAAATTCCAGGATGATTTTGGACAATGGTGAGACCTACACTTTGTATCGTCCAAAATCATGCTCATCCTCCTCCTAGTACAGCATGATCTGGGCTTTCTTCTCTTCCAACTTGCCTAAGGAAGCCACTTTCTTCGCGCTCAAGCATTCTAAGTATGTTTTGATTACGATCTAACTTAGTAACCTTGGCTTGCCTAAACCCAAAAAAGAAAAGAAAAAAGGGAATGTATCAAAGATGGATATCAAAGTAAAAGGATTTTTTTTAATAGCAAAAAAATCAAATTAAAAGGAATTTAAAACTCAAGACTCACGTATAAATGTTACCTGGTAGACCAAGAAACATCCACTTTATGAATCCGGCTGCCCCACTAAAACTCTTTCCAAAAATGATGTAGTCGACATACCAAACAAAGTGCCTTCAAATAGCTTAACCTCAGCCACCCCATAACCCAACCTAGATCTAACTCTCTTCAAAAATTCCTTCTCCAATTGTTGTCTTAAAACCGGGAATCTTTCAGCAGGAAACTTGTCAAGCAAGAGATCTAACAAGATTGTAGACGAAAAAAGTATCTGCACAAACCCTTCTTCCAACAAGGATAGTTCCACACCTTGAACACGATCCTTTGCTTCAGCAATTTTGGTTTGTATTCTCTTGATCTATTCTTCCACACTCTCAACAGGAGACACATTTCATGGACCAGAGGACGAGGTTGAACGGGGAGAAGAGCAGAAGGGAAAGTGAGAGGGGCTGCCACGTTGCCCAATGAAGAATTCCCTTCACTTGGCAGCACAACTTGGTCAGTTGTAGCTGTGTTGGAAGGTATGGGGGGAGGACGAGTAACACCAGCCTGTATAGCTGCTGTGGGCTGCCCCTTCATACTATTCCTAAGAGATCATATCTATATTACCTCTCTTTCACACACCCTTTTCCTTGCAGCTATCCTCGATGCACCGTGACTATTAAATGCAATATCGCTTAATGGTTCATCGTATAATTATAACTTCCTTGCTCCCCTCTTATTCCTTTTAACCACTATAGGAATATTCTGTATATACTATATGGGTACGTAATGGCGCACATGCATTGCCCTGTTGATTCAGAATAGGAGAACTTGGAGGTGTCGAATTTTGAGGAGAATGATGCGAAAGTGGAGAATTCTGAGATGATGATTCCCAGGTGAAAGATTATCATGCTGAACTTGATTCAGAAGATTAGGGGCCATTCACTGATCTTTATGTTGAATTTGATCTTAATTCAGAAAATTAGGGGCCATTCCCTGATTATTATGCTGAACTTAATTCAGAAGATTAGGGGCCATTCCCTTCCTATGGAGGATAACGTCCTCTCTTCTAAGGGTAACACTAATACTTTTGTCACCTCCTTCACTACAAGATTTATAGCAACGATGGCCGTATCCCGGCACCTTTTTCTTGTCGTAGCTTTTAGATACCTACTTGTTGCACACAACTTTCGCGGTAATCCCCTATTTCGGTGAGCCATAGCACCTGTAATGAAGAGTCGGAAAATTAAATAGAAGTTAGCAAGTGTCCAAACACAAAAACCAATAAAAAGAACAAAAACAACAAGACTACCTGCAGCTGCAAGACATGTGAAATGCTCTGTATTTCAGTAAATGCTCATATTTCATTTGACTTATAAAATTATTCTATTTTCATTACATAAAAATGGTTCTGGTCCTATTTTGGAAAATATAATATATATTTAAGTATTTTTCATAAGCTAGATTAGTATCAGAATCAGCATCGCGGAGTAGAGCGGGACATGTGTCAACGTTAGGTAGGATCCTTAGTGTCCAAGTAAAAACTAATCCATAAATAGGCAAGGTGGCGTCCTATTATTGGATGCTTGGGGCCCAAGTAAAAGTTTCCGGAAACTAGGCGAGTTGGCGCTTTACTATAGGATAGACCACATGGAGTCAATACACCAAAGATTTTATTGAATTATATTTAGATTATATTAGATATTAAACTTGACTTTGCTTAAATGTCTGGATACTCATTAATTAGATGAGATCACATGGGGATTCATTAGCATTAAACTAATATCGTTCCTGAGGCATTTAGAAGGGTGTAGCCACAATTATAAATTGGTAGTACTGAACTTACCCTTATTGACACCGCACACACCACACGTAGCAAAGAAATAGAAAGGAACAAGTAAGGAAGAAAAGAGAGGGAAAAAAAAAAGAAAAAAAAAAGAGAAGGAAAGAAAGAAAAAGAAAGGGGAGAGAAAATTTGGTCAATGGATCAAGGGTCTCCATTTAAGATAAACTGGGAGGTATGCAATATGCTCCTCAAATCTTTGAAGTATTTCTTGTTCTTCTCATTTTGTGCTTCATTTGCTGACGTTACATTTTAATTGGATTTTATGTTATGATCACATTAAAATTGATATTGTTCTATGTGATGTTATGATCACGTTAAAATGCTATGGGACTATTTGGTACGTTGTTCGAGTGGACCTACCAAGATCTTGACCCGGTAGCCGAGAATAATCCAAAAGGAGGCTTGGCTCAGAGGTAGTCGGGAATAAGACAAAAGGAGGCTTGGCTCAGAGGGGGTGAGGTTGTTCACGGTCATGTACCAAAAAGAGCCTAGTATGTGGTCCAGTTATATGGATAGCTCCTATTGAATTCGATGATTATGTTTATCATTCCCTCTTTTGTTGAGCATTTGTATTCCATCATATTGTATACTTACCGGCTTAATCTATTTTTCAGGATGACTTGGAAATTAAAGTGAGAAGTACGATGGGTTTGCTATTGGGAGTAACAGGACCAAATTCCTATTCAGAGAATTTGTAAAAGAAATTAGTTTGTACTTTTATTTTACGAAAAAGTCAATATTTTTATGTATAAAAGAAAGGGTTTTGTTACGATTATGTAGTTCATTTATTTTTTATAGCTCCAAAAATCAGGGTCGTCACAACAAGTTTGATTAGATGCAATTTTTTTTTCACAATTTCCTCAAAAACAAATGAAAAATTACTCCTTCCCAGAAATTTGTTAGAGCAAATTCAATGGGGGATGTAAAAGGGGTTGCATTTCTATAATAGAACAAAAATTTGCAACTGAGCAATCCAATGCATAGCTATAATCGGATGCAAAATGGAACAAATGTAAAGTTGGTTCCAAATATAGAACCAAGGATGACTATAGCCATCCTTGCCACATTACCAAATCCCAACCGCCATCTTCAACAATACAAACCGGAGACTACCTGAATCATGTCGGAAAGTCGCCAGAAGCTGCAGCTCTCGTCAGAAAGCCGCTCGAGTTGATGCTGGGACATGCTCTCACCATGGTAAACTCTGAAACCATGCTCTCACCATGGTGGACTGTGTTCGCTGATCAGTTTGTTGGTACATGGGTATGGCTGATGGGTCTTGAGGGGGGGGGGGGGGGGGGGGTGTTCATCGGAGAGAGGGAAGTCAGAGGTGGGAGACAAATTGGTGGGAGATTGGTTGATCGATTTGTTGATCTGATGATCGGTGGGACTTGGGCATATGAACAGAGTAAAATCTTTCACTTCCGAGCAAGACGAAGCAATTTGTAGAGCTTATTTGTGCATTACTCAAGACCGGATTATCGGCAACTCCCGGCCACATAGTCAATTCTGGCACCGGGTGCTACAATAGTATTGCGAAAAGACGAATGATGTTCAACAAAATGAAGCAAGCATCAAATCTCGTTGCAACTTCATCTTCATCAGAGGAATCTCCATCGAAATCTCCTTGCAGTACCCTTTTGGTTAAGTTGCTCATGATATCAGTTTGGAAAAGACAATACATACATATATATATATGGTAGATGAGAATGGTGTGGTGACTGAATGAGGTTGGAGTATGTGCATTTATACACAAAAGGAAGGAATGGGGGTTCAAAAAATTAGATGAAAAAAGTTGGGTAGAATGGTGGTTGAGAAAGTTAGATAAAAAAAAAAAAATCTTAAAAGTTGGGTTGAATGGTGGTTGAGAAACGCAGATGCAAAAAAAAATCTAAAGAGCAAGGTAGATGCAAAAAATATCTGAAAAGTTGGGTAGAATGGTGGTTGAGAAAGGTAGATGTAAAAAATATTTGAAAAGTTGGGTTAAACGGGGGTTGAAAACAGTGGATGGCAAAATATCTAGAAAATTAGGTAGAACGAGGGTTGAGAATGGTGAATTGCAAAATATCTAAAAATTTAGGTAGAACGGGGGTTGAGAATAGTGGATTGAAAAATATCCAAAAAATTAGGTAGAATAGGGGTTGAAAAATTAGTTGGGAACGGGGGTTAAAAAATTAGATCACAATGGGGTTGAAAATAACGTAGATAGTTGAATTGGGGTTGAAAAAGTAATAAAAAATGAGGTGGAGGGAAAGTTAGTTAAATTTGAAACTGTTTGGTTCTAAAATAGAACCAACCACTGGAGGCTGGTTCTATTTTGGAACCAAAAAGCACCAAAAACCATTTTTTGATGCCAAAATATGACAATGGCTATAGCCATTTTGCAACTAGCATTGGATATATCTGAGACAACAAATAAATTTTACAAATAATATACACCCAATACCACATGTAACATGCCAAAAAATTAACTACTAAGGATTATACTAATTACTATCCCTCTCTTCCAACTCTCATTTATCATTCCTAGTTTCCTTATGCCATCACCTTAAGCTTTCAAAAGACATGAAAGTGATGAAACCTAATTCTTGTAAAGCTTCTTGTTCTACAGATGAATTGGTCTGATTGCCCAGTGGAGTAGGTCAAATTAGCCGAACCACGAAAAAATAAAATTCCGTTTGTGTTTGGGTGTTCTGTGTTTAATTTATGGTACGTGAATGAACAATGTTTTGGAATTGGGTTTGGCACAAAACCAAATACTTGGAGGCATTGGTGGAAATGTCTATTAACTGTATAGATGCCATTTATTGAATTGTCATTCAAGCATTAAGGACCAACATTGTAGTGAAAATTGAACCCTTTAGCATTCCATTTTCAGATTTCCTTCCTTTCCAAAAAGCTACATTGGTTTCCGACTATCTCTCTCTCTCTCTCTCTCTCTCTCTCTCTCTCTCACACACACACACACACACAATTCGGGTGAATATTTTTCTCTCTCTTGTTTTTCTCAAGCCCATTGTCTTTATTTTGGGATGTGCCAAAAGTGATTGTCTACTTTGAACTCAAGGTGGTGCCGTCTATGTTACTATTTTCTTACCCCGATATTATTCTCTTGCTAGATGAGTGTTTTTTTTTTTGTTCAGCAAAGAAATTTATTAATTTTTGAAAACAAATTACAAAGATTAATGCGTTTGACTACGTGTCTACGTGAATGGGAAAATATTTCTTATTCCATCTCCGATTCATGTTTTATATTTGAGTTTGAATGTAGTAAACCATGTCTCTTTAAATGGTTTAGGTTTTCAAATGTGGGCCAAAAATTTGCCACTGAGCTAACACATTTATACGTTTATTTTTGTGAAAAAGCATGAGCTAAACATTGCGCAACTGACATTGAAACCTGTTGGGAATTTTGGTACCACCCACAACGGAAGCACTGAGGCAACACACTTGCTTTGGCAAAAAAGCGCATGTAACGCTCCCAAAATTTGGGCACGTTAATAATATTACAAAATATAAATAAAAGTCATAATAATAAACTTAATACAATAAAGTCTGTCTCCATAAGCTAATATTATTATAATCGGGTCGGATCTATGGCTCCTTCTATCCCTACGCCTGGTTGTCCCCCATGTTGACAGCACCTCCAGCTCTGAAAGCAACCTGCCCGTAGAATTCCTCATGTTCATCTCGGTACACTTACATAGTACGTCAGAGTCTCAAAACAACATCGTGGTATTATGTCAAGGTTACACAAGTGCAACACCGTGAGCAACAAGGCCCAGTAGACAATACTATTCAATCCTTAACTAGCAATTCTAGAACAATATGATCATGACAAGTAAATCAGGCTTGATAACAGAATATCTCATGAGTGCAAACATGTCAGTGTCAATGCGGAATTAGAGTAAATCATGCGCAATAAAACAATGTCTCGTATTATTTTTATGTATCGACATTCCTCTTTTAATTTCATTCATGTCAACATCTCCCATCACTCGAAAGTTATTGGTCCGTTTTTGTCTCCTTTCAACTGATGACACCAACCTTTCCGCTTGAGGTCCCGGCCATCTTGCATCACCGAACATAACAGCTTGTTTGCAAGGTCCGTCCACCCCGCGACTCACACGTGATAGTCCCAGTCGTCTTATATCACTGAACTTAACCATCTGTTTATAAGGTCCGTTCACCGTGTGTTGTGCATGCTTGGCCCAAACCACCAAGTTCTCCCGCGAAGTTGGGGTGGCGCTCTCGCCGCACTACCGTATCCATTTCAATCCATTTCATTTCATACACATTTTCATTCTCATCTCTATTTCTCGTCAGCACTAACATTTTCTCGAAAAATTGTGTCGTGTCATAAACGTATCGTGACGTGATCATGCAGTATGCTCTATCATACTCAAATCGTGTCAATGCATCATTTCTCGATAAATGTGTCACAAAAAATAACGGTTTTCCTACGCGCTTTCCTTTTTAAAACCGGTCTAGGTCTAACAGAAATTCGTTACTGATTGAGTACAAAATCATTCATTAACTTTTAATTTTCTTTGGTGACTTTCTTTAGACAACGAGATAACCAGGAGAGTCCCAGGCCGGATGGTCGGAAGAGTCCAGTTAGAATCACCATTCCTTAATTTCTTAGACAGCGCGAAGCTTGTCCTTTTGACAGACCCTCAAGGGTGTTAGCCTTGGGTTATCTCATAGTCCAAATACGGTCAAAACTTTTTGATGTTGCTTTAAGAAAAGTCAGTCGATCTCATTTTCCAAACATTAGTCGGGCATTATAACGGCGTAATTTCGAAAAATCGATTTTCACTCGGGCATTATAATTGCGTATTTTTGAAAATTCTATCTCAATTTGGGCATTACAATGACTACGTATGATTAAGAAAAAGTTACTTTAAAGCTACTAACTTTTTACCTTTTACCGTAAGCTTTCTACTTACAAACTAACTTTCCGGAAAAAGGTACTTAAAACAACTTTAAGGAAAATTTGAAGTAATGCAAGCATTATAACGGTATAAAAATTGACTACTTAAAGTTGAGGTAGGAAAGCTACCTTGATTTCCGGGTGTTAACCGGAAGCCGATAAGCTAGGTTGGACTCCAGGTTTGAACTACGAACGGCTAAACTTCTAACTTTTCTACTAGTTTTGGATTGGTGGGTGGTTGTTGGTGGAGGAGAGCGGTGGTTTTTAGTGGTGGTGGAGGAAGGACAAGGCTTAAAGCTCAAGAACAAAGGAAGAAGTTGGAAGGCTTCTTGGTGTGAGGAAAAACTAGTGGAGTCCATGGGTATTTATAGGCAAGAGTGAACCCCCCCTCCCTCTCTATGTTGGCCGGGCCCCCTCCCCTCACCATGTGCTCAAAATCTACTCCATAAATGGCAATATTTTTGGTACAATATTTTAGGGGATTTTGGAAGAATAATATCCTAGATTTGTACTTAGAAAATTCTAGGTTTTTAATAAGAAATCTTAGGGTTTTAATGAGGGGAAATTTCTAGGCAATTTCTTTGGCTCTAAGTAGTGTATAATTTTGCATGGCCACATTTGTTTTAGGGAGTTTTGGGTACTAGAAAAGAGTTAGGAGACATGTGCCTAATTAGGGCTATGAATCTTAGGCTAGCTAGGTTTTTAATGAAAAAGAATAAGAATATATTCTTTCTAATTAATAGGGAATAATAATATATTCCTTAATTAATGAGGGAATATATTCTCTCTAAATAATTGGAGAGAAAACCCTACTAATAGAGTTTTGGGTGCTAGTTATACACACTAATGTGCAATAAAAAGAACATAAGTCTAATAAACCTAGGGTACTACCAAATCTAGCAAAAATATATTTTCTAGGAAATCTTCCCATAAATGGGAAGAACAAAATCTAACCTAATTCCTAGCTAGTCCTAGGGTTTTTCTAGGGTTAGTCACATGCACACACACATGACTCTCTCTCTCTCTCTCTCTCTCTCTCTCTCTCTCTCTCTCTCTCTCTCTCTCTCTCTCTCTCTCTCTCAATCCCACATATTGTGGGGAGTAGGAGAATAGTTAGTTAGGTCATGACTTGGAGAAGAGGAGAAAAGAGATTGTGTTGGAAAGTTGGTATGGGAAAATATGGGTAGGTTTTGATGTGTAATGGGTGTGATACTTGGTGTGTAATAGGTGTGATACTTGGCTTGTACGCATACATGCATGGCTTGATGTACCAATTACATAGTTTAAAAGAAAATAAACCAATTATTATAAATTAAAATGAATTATTGAATTATTAAATTGGAATTTTAATTTTTTACAAAAATTAGGGTTGTTACAACGCATAACTGGTTTTTTCGTTTTGTCTTTATTATTATTATTATTATCTTTGCATTTGTTAGTTTTGCATCAAATTTTCGTGGTTTATTGATTTATCTCAACGAGACGAATCCAAAAAATATAAAATTATGGTCAAAACTAACAAATGCAAAAAAATATTTGAATAAAGACAAAACGAAAAAAATGAAAAACTAGTTTGGGGATTTTTTGCCAAAGCAAGCACGCACACAGAAAATAGAACAAAGGATTACGTGGTTTGGCACCAAGTGTCCATGCCCACGGATGGAGAAAAGAGAATTCCAGTATATTGAGCTGAGCTACAATGAGATGGAAAATATATCCAACCCGAGCTCTCGCTCTCTTGTACTATTTTTTCTCTCTCTCCCTCACCTCGAAATCTCTCAATATTCTCTCTAATTCACCTGAATCAACCCAATTTGCTTTACCCGTTCTGTATCTCTCAAACAGCTCTCACAATGACTCACAGTACACTAATGCAAGATTCACCTAAAGGAGACCAAATCACCTAAAGGCCCCGATTGGATGAGGGATAAGTTTTGGTGGGATTAAATAGTAACGGCCCGTTTGGATGAAGTATTAGTTTGAGAGGGATTAAATAGTAAGGGGTGATAAAATAGTCGGGGTGATTAAATAAGAAGGGTGGGCCCACAGTGAAGAAGGGAGGATTAAATAGTCCATGGTTTGGATGAGGGATGAAAAAGGAGGGATAAGGAGGGTGGATGATGCAAACGACTATTTTACCCTTGTCAATGCCCATGCATTTAAATAATTATATAAATACAAAAAATGATTTTTTTTTTGCCATAATTTAACCAAACTGCTACTGTGGTAAATATTTGAACTACTTCAATTTTTGTTTGCCATAATTGGCCAAACTCCTAATCACGATTTTATTAGCTAAGCAATTTTTTTTTTTAGCTAAAGCGGTTTTTTTTTTTTTAGCTATTTGATACAAGCAGAAAAAAAAAAGGGTATGAGTTATGATGTTTCGAAACTCTATTTGATACAAAAAAATGGGTATGGGCACAGTAGCAGTTTGGATTTTGGTCCGAAATTGATGTTTTTTTTTTGAATTTTGGTCCGAAATTGGTCTGAAAAAAATGGTCCGAAAAAAATGGGTATGAGTTATGATGTTTCGAAACTCTATAAATACAAAAAAATGATGTTTTTTTTTTTTTACTGTGGATTTTGGTCCGAAATTGGAATTAAGGAGGGTAGGAAGGTAAAAAGGGGGAGGATGAGAGGCCGGACTAAATACAAGCACCCCCCCTGCTTGTATTTAGTCCGGCTAAGGGGTGATTATTTAGCCGGCGGCTATTTAGTCGGGGGGCATTTTTTGTTACCAAAGCATGGGCTAAACTCCTCATCCCCCCCGGCTATTTAGTCGGGGTCTCTTGTACATCATCCAAACAAGGCCTAAGGGGATAAGATAGTAAGGGATATTAGTTAGTAAGGGTGGACCCACAACGATGTGACAATTATGGAGGGGAGATTAAATAGTACTTGGCTTGGATGGAAGGAGGATAAAATAGTACTTGGTTTGTTTTGATGTTTATATAGGGGTATAAGATTAGGTGGATGATGCAAAAGACCTATTTGCCCTTGTCCACGTTTTTGTTAGATTATACATTAATTAAATCAAATAAATACAAAACTAAATAAATAAATTACAAAAGTCAACAACTAAGATATATAAATAATTTTCGTAATTAAAAAATTATTAACTGAATTATTTATTTATTTTTTTTTACATTTTCCCAAATTAAACTAATGTTTTTTTATTATGGGGAGAAATATTAACTAAAATTATGGATTTCAACTTAGAAGTTGTGGTATTGGTATGTATTTTATACATTATTTCTATTAAATGTTTTTATATCCAAACACCATCTATTACCATTGAACCTTTATTTTTTTTAATTTATTTAATTCATGCTACTTTCAATTAAACTTGTCATTGTTATCACAATCTATTCAACTATGTTAAATGAATACTTAGCAAAAGGTAACAATATAATTTAACAACCACGACTTGTCAACAAAACAACTTGTACCATAAACTAGACGTCATTGGTAGCTCCATATTACATACCAAAAACAAAATGTAGGCCTAATTAATTTTAATTACATGTCCACACATACTAAAATGCTACAACTAATCATTTTTTCAAATAAAAATGAAGTAGTATCATCACCATACACTGAATAAGAATTGCAGTGGTTGCACCGAGGAAGAACGATGTCACTTTTTCTTTTACTGTTGAAATCAGATTCCGAACTCTTGTTCCATCCTCTTGAACGGCTGCTTGTGTACGGGTTAGCAAAGGTGGGCAATGACTCTCAGTTTCTTGTGGCGCATTATCCTCATGCAAGCGGTGTTGGCCTTCACAATATGCGTTGAAAGCAAACTTGGCTTGCTCCAATGTCGCATGCTTCTCATAGAGAGCACCATGGAAACCTGTCATTTGTTCGCTACATGTTGGCCAAAACACATAGATGCCACGCGTCCTCCCAACATAGACAACGTAGTAGCTACGTTTACCTGTCATCCCTACTAAAACAAAGCAATTTTGATTAACAATGATTTGGCATGTGCCGGTCCATAAATATTGCATAATACAAGTGGGCTCAGATTTTCAGTTGTTTTACCACATATGTAACACTCAAGTTGTAGGCTGCATCATTAGTTGCCATGAAAACCATTTAATGTTGCCTCGCCTATCAAACTTGCTTGCCACGTGTGTTAGTCAACATTATCCTCACAGCCACAAAATGCACATAGGAATAAAACGGGCCTTCTAAAACAAATTTGATCTGCCCACACACATTATAAACTGTCTAGAAACACAGTAGAGTCAGAGGCTCAGAACCGTCATCATAGCCCACCACGAAGATTGATATAAACTATCCAAACACATGGAATTTAGAGGCATATAAACTGTCCAAACACATCTAAATTACATCGAAGAAGATAGGTCTCATACAGTCAAAGTAAATTGTCTCAACATCTAAATAACGTTTGCAGCCACTGAGAAATGAATTAAAAATAGTCTCAACATCTAAATTACTTATTACAATAGCTCAAACTTTGTCCACATTTCCACGATTAGCTAACTAATGGTTGTACATTGTATTAGCAAGCGCATCCCTCCCCTCGGTCCACTCATTGGAAGTCTCAACTTGATTAACAATGATTTGGCACGTGCCAATCCATAAATATTGCATAATACAAGTGGGTTCAGATTTTCGGTTGTTTTGCCACATATGTAACACTCAAGTTGTAGGTTGCATCATTAGTTGCCACGAAAACCATCTAATGTTGTCTCGCATATCAAACTTGCTTGCTACGTGTGTTAGTCAACATTATCCTCACAGCCACAAAATGCACATAAGAATAAAACGGGCCTTCTAAAACAAATTTGATCTGCCCACACACGTTATAAACTATCCAGAAACGTACAGTAGATTTAGAGGCTCAGAACCTTTATCATAGCCCACCACAAAGATTGATATAAACTGTCCAAACACATGGAATTCAGAGGCATATAAACTATCCAAACACATCTAAATTACATCGAAGAAGATAGGTCTCATACAGTCAAAGTAAATTGTCTAAACACCTAAATAACGTTTACGCCATCGAGAAATGAATTAAAAATAGTCTCAACATTTAAATTACTTATTACAATAGCTCAAACTTCGTCCACATTTCCACGATTAGCTAACCAATGGTTGTATATTGCATTAGCAAGCGCATCCCTCCTCTTGGTCCACTCATTGGAAGTCTCAACTTGACCAATGTAATCATCTACTTCAACATTGTGTAGGTTCTTTTCTTCCCATCGCGTGTACTCTAATTCAACCGGATCATTAGGCATATCTCTTTTGATGAGGTTGTGGACGAGGCAACACACAGTAACGATGCGATTTTGCGTCTGTATGGGGTAATAAGATGCAACTTTCAATATCGCAAATCGCATCTTCACTACACTGAAGCTTCTCTCAATCACATTTCTAGCAGCAGAGTGCTTCATGTTGAAATACTTCTCTTTGCTAACAGGAGTATGACCTTGCCTCCATATGTTAAGGTGATACCGTTGGCCATGATAGGGTGCTAGAAATCCCTCCCCATTTGGATAACCACCATCGTCAAGGTAATATTGTCCTGGAACCAAAGGGGAAACATGTGTGTTGTTATCAAATGCAAAGGGGAAACATGAGTTATTCTAATTATGTGACATACCATGGGGGACTTTTAGACCATATGGTCTTCCAATGGCATCTCGAAGGATTCTAGAATCAGTAGCAGACCCTTCCCACCCGGACAAGATATACAAAAATTGTTGATCTTGATTACATACACCTAGGACATTGCGCCATATCTGCTGACGGGGCCGCGGGGGGGGGGGGGGGGGGGGGGGGGTAAATTGGTACATAGGTCCCGTCCAAAGCCCCAAGGCAATTCTACGAAGAAGAGAGTTTAGTATTGGAAAATATTAACTGTGGTGCATATGCCAATATTACATATAAGTCAATGCAAATGTACTTGAAACCAATTCCACCTACTATCATGGTAGTCGGCAGGTACAGGCGTAGGCCTTACAAGGAGCATCTTGTGAAGCCGTAACACAGCTACTAGTACAGCATTAAAATGCCTGCTAATTGTTTCACCTGATCTCCAAATCTCAAACTTCGTACGCCTCTGCTTTGTATGGTGAGAGAGAATCCACAAGAAAATGGCTAGTCTCTCCTCAAGACATACGCTTCGTGAGTCTCCTAACCCAACACCTCGAACTAAACAACACAACCTAAAAAACGTATGCCTATTTACCCTCAATTGTCCGTGGCAATCTAAGCCATTGCCTCTTACAAGCCTATTGATTCTATCCACTTGTCGCTGGTAAAGGTTTGGATTAGGAGCCAATTGTGGACGGGGCTCCACAATCGTACTCGCAAGGAAGAAGTACAAACGAAACACACTCAAAGCAGCTGTAATAAATGCTTAAAGCCATAAATGCCTTTTCATCTTCTATCCTCCTCAATTGTGTTCAGTTTAATCTTGCCATCCTAAAAAGTGGTCGAAAAAATTGAACTATTTATCCATATTAAAATACCACATAAGATCTTCAGCCAATCATAAATGACGGATAGCTAACCACAATTTTGTCATAACAAGAAACAAACACGTGACTCCAAAAGGAATGCCTGTTGAAACAACACATGGGCTCAGGATTTCATCATTGCCCTCTTAAGATTTGTAACCTTTCAAAACCTGTTTAAAAGTATCAATACCAATTATCTCCCCACAAATGGAAGTTCATGTTGCACATTCATATCCCTTGCAAGCTCATACAATGTTATTAACATCTTCACAACAACAATATTTACTGCATCTATTCCTAAGAAAATACCAAAAATTTTGGGCATCACACACCCAAACACGTGTAATGGGCTCAAGGCTATCATCATTGCCCTCTTCACAACCACTGTGAGACGGAGGCACGGGTTCAGTGACTACAAACCAAAATACCCAAATTTTTTTGGCATGACACAACCAAACAGGTGTAATGGACTCAGGGCTACCATCATTGCCCTCTTCACAACCACTGTGAGACAGAGGCATAGATTCAGTGACTGCAAATGAACTTCCATGAGATATTCCAGATAGATCCATGAGTTCAGTGGACAAGCACAGAACTCAACACAGAGGAAGTGAATATAGATTCAACAACACAATATCTTTCTCTAAAATAACAAAATCGATGATAACGAGATCAAATAACCACAGAGGAAGTGTTTACTCCTCCCAATTGCACTATTCAACACAGACGGGAGAGAGAAAGGACAGATCTGAACGACTGGAGTACAAGGAGTTACCTGAGCACAAGTTTCATGGTGGAGAGAGAGGATTGCACGTCGCTGGAGTTTCTCTATCGAGAATATGGGATCACCACAAATCGCCACACCAAAGATCGTGTAAACACAGAGACACCACAATGGGTAGGATTTCCCAGATACGATAGAAAACAGATGAGGGGGTATAAGGGGTTATTTGGGTAAATTGGCAGGGGGTATAAGGAGGGATAAAATTATAACTGGGGGGGGGGGGGGGGTGTTTTTGTTTTATAAGGGGGAGGGGGATTATTTGGGTAGGGGGATAAAACTATCCGGGTTCTCTTTTGGTTCCCAAACCATGGATAAGTGCGTGGGACCGGGATAAAAACAGGGTATAACTTATACCCCCTCCTTAACCCCCAGCCAATCAGGGCCTAAGGGCTAAGGACACCTCTACGTTTCCTGCATACTCATTCAAAGAGTACTTCGCTCTTTTATACTCCTCGGCTAGAAGACATCTTCATGTTTTCACAAAATTGAAAACATGTTTAAATAGTAATCAAAAAGAAAAATGAAAAACATAGAGGTAACCAATGGTTCAGATATGTTAAAAGTGGTTTTACGAATCTGAACCATTATTTACGGAAATAGACGACTCGGATACCACACTACAGAGTTTCAGACTAATTGTTTGAACTTGGTGTGCAAAATAATTGTCATTCCACCAAACCGACCCAACCCAAACCAACCCACAACGAAAATTGTTAGATCTCACTTGATTGTCCCTTTTTTTTTTTTTGGGGGGGGGGGGGGGGGGGGGGGGAGAAATAGATAGAAAATTCATTGAATCAAACTCACAGTACACAAAATAAACCAAAAAAAAACCTAAAAACTGCAACAAAACAGAAAGGAAAAACAAAAACAGAATGGAAAACTTATCACCGAAGCCATCGCTGGAGTTGTCACGCCACCGCCGTCGATGTTGGAAGTCCGGATCTGGAAACCCCAGATCCGGCTCCCCCCTTGTATAAAAATCGATTCCTGCCACCCATGCATAGAGGAGAGGAGGTCGATTTACATGGGGAGTCACCGGAAACCCAATGGGGGAAGTAGGAGAGGAGAGGAGTGGAGGAGGAAGAAGATGGAAGGGGGCCCCTGATGACACCTTTGGAATGAAGACAAAAACAATTTGCTGACTTGGAATTGAAGGCAGCTCACATGATTGCCCAATTATAAAACCAACTAAATAAATACATGCAATGCCAACATTGTATATGGAAAAAAAAAAATAGTTTCAAATTATCCCTCTCCATTATGTTGTTATAGAGATTTTTTTTTTTTTTTTTTTGCATTTCTGCTTTTTTTAAATAGCTAAAGGAAGGTAATGGCAGGACCACTTGTGCCATTACCGTGTAAAAAAAAAAAAAAAAAAACTATCCATGTTCTGGTGAACCACTAAAATAGTAGTATATGCTTTTAAGAATCTATCCGCCAAAAAAGTGGGGAGGCGTCTACATTGAGTCATATTCTTACGAGTGTGACACACCACGGTACTCTATGTATATACCTCAACATACCATGTATAATGTTTCAACTCGGAAAGCATGTGATTTTTCCCAATCAAGTAGACTATAGATTCTAATGCAGGTTCATAGAGCCCGTCATGATAGAATAATTAAAAAATGATTCAAACCCCAAACACTAAAAAATTTAGTGTGAAGCCTGTAACGATCGGTGATTTAGACTAATTAAAAAATGACACACTCACACACTAGATTTCCTATTGTGGGCTGATATATATTAAAATGAGTGTGATTCTAGTATGATTGAGAGCTGAGACTTAAATTATCATTGCGTACAACGTCATTTAAGAAATAAATTTAAAATAACTAGATAATACACTGTAGTTGCTAAGATACATCGGTACTCTTGCTTTACAGAACAAGGTAATAAGTATGAATTGTATATGATAATGATTTACTTAATGTTGAACTGTCTTTGTCATTTCTAATCCCTTGGTTTTTGTTTGTGTTCGAAGATTTTGAGTAAATTTTTTTGCACGTTACCTTTAAGAAAGCAATTTGATCACACAAGGCAACCAAAAAAATAATAAAAACCAAAAACTTTGCATCATTGTACTCCAATTCAATTGATCAAGAAAAGGAAGAGAGGATAGGTTTTTGCTTGAAAATTTTAATTTTAATTTTTTGGTAATTGACCACTTTACTTGAAGCGTGCTCAACTTTGCGTCTATATTTTTTCCCATAATTTTTTTTTTAAAACAGGCTGAGTTTTTCAATTAATTTTATGAGATACAATCTAGTTTTGTTTGGAGGTGTGATAAAATCATATTATCCTCCTAAATGATAAAATCTAGTTTTGATAATGGTGTTTTCCAAAATGATTTTATGAGATAAAATCTAATTTTGCTAAAATCATTCGAGGAACTTAAGTTTTATCAAAACTACATTTTATCTCTTACAATCAATTCGAAAACTCAGCCACAATTAATCAAAGTGTTCTTTTCCCGATCACCAACCAAAGTTTATTCTTCTTTCAGCGATATTTTAATTAAAAGTCAAATATAGTGGGAATTAAAGTGTGGAAATGAGTAAAAACATGGAAAAAAGAGAGTAGGCCCTATGTTTTCTTTTGAAAAATTAAAAATAAAAATAACCTCAAAAAAATAGTTACTTGGTCCCATTTTTTTTTTTTCTCACGATTCATTTCGTTGTTTCGAATGAAACTAGGTTTTTGTCCTAATATTTTGTGCACCAATAAAAAAAATATCCCTTTGGAATTGCGAGTTTGTGAGAGAGGAAAAAATATTGTTATGGAGTAGGAAAAGAGAGGGATAGGAATTGAACCGTTTGCCAATTGGATAGAGCAACTAAACTTTTCTACTAAGCTAGCGAGCTCATTGATTGCATATGTGATAGGTTAAATATATATTATGTACTTAGATGTACCTATTCGAGGCCCTATTTTTAGGCCAAAATTTGGGGGCTTAAGGCAGTCGCCTTACCCTGAAAGAGAGTATCCCTTTTTCGAATAGGTAGTGACTTTTACAGTATCATTATTTATAATGCACACTGTTGTGTGAGACTCATTTCGAAATTTCACATAAATGATTGAAGTCGTTCAACTTTTTTAAAATATGTTTTTTAAGGATTCCAATAAAAAATCAGCTCGGTTGAATATTAATAAGAGCTTTGATTAACTCTTCGATCAATTTTCTGTCTAAAAAATGAATAAAAAACTGTGGCCTGACCAAGAACATATTCTACAAGAATTCTTAAAAAATATATTTTAAACAAATTAAGCCGCTTCAATTATTTTTTTGAAATCCTAAAATAGGCTCCACAAATGGTGTACCATAGTTCTATTGGAGTTGGAAAATCACCGTCTTCTTGAGCTGGCATGCACTGCATAGCTGTTGACAACTTGACATCTACACGAGCGAGAGAGAGAGAAGTGTGAACTCTTCCTCCTCCTTTCTTATCCGTCTCCTGAGAGAGAGAGAGAGAGAGAGAGAGGGAGAAATGGAGAAGGCTCTGATAAAAGTAGGAAGCATCAAAGCTAGTACATTCTGGGTCTCCAACAAAGCCAAACAAGAAATCTCCAACATTACCCAAGACCTCTCTGTAATCTCTCTCTCTCTCTCTCTCTCTCTCTCTCTCTCTCTACATATATACGTATATCTACTCATGCAGATGCATTTATATCTCTAGGTATCGATGTAATGCTGCTTGATTGAAATTGAAACTAACCAATTGGTGAATGGTGATTGACATTTAATTGGAATATCCAGAGTGTCTATTCCAATGCCAGAATATTATCTCTATGATTGATTTTCCAAACAGCAAAGGGATACAGGAAACAGAAATTTCAGGGGGATTTCGGAAACAATTTAGTTGTCTTTATTTTCTAATTTTCCTTTGATGAAATTTTCTCGGATGAAAATTGGGTAAAACCCCTTGGATGAATATGTTTCCTACCCATTTGATTACTCTGGAATTTGATAGAGATTTGTACATTTTTGTTATTTTGTGTTTCACAATTTGCGTACTTATACATTGTAATCCGGTTGCAGCATTTCGTTCCAGTGTTCAGATAATCAAACTTAACTACTTCAGCTAGGAAAGTTCACATAGGACAACACTTAGAGGGAGAAAAGATGGTTGTATCGTATTTTTTCGTCTTTAGTGAATTTTTGTTTGCTTTTGATCGTAATTTTTACTTTTTAGATGAATGGCCAATCCATAAAGTTCGACGTGAATCTAACAAAAATTCAAAAAAGATGAAATTAGTACCAAAACAAAATTTAGGAAGACCCGGGCCAGCTTGTTTTTCAACCCGAGAGTGGTTCCCTAGATGATTGAATTTCATTCCTTTTATTTGCATTGTGTTTTTTCCCTAGATTATCGAACTTGATGCCATCTGTTTTTGTTGGAATGAGAAAGGAAGTTGTTGATCAGCAGCGCAAAAGTATGAGTGTCAGAACTTTGAATCGAACCTAAAAACTTAAGCTTTTAGGTGGAGAGGTCCTAGCGTATATTAAGTGATCACCCGGCCATTCCATGTCCAAGAAATGTGTGATTGTATAATCCAACAATAAGATCCGGGGCGTGATTTTATATTTCCAAGAATTTACCTTTATTTTCTTCAACTTTCTTGGCGGATAAGTGCAGTCTTTAGTGACATACATATGTTTTATTTTCTTCAAGTTCAATGTATGATTCAGCATTTTGACCTTATGGAATTCTTTTGGGGCACCCAATTATTAAGTTAGCTTTAACTTGTTGTCGAAAGATCTTAGTTGTGCATGTCCTTCAAAAAAGTGACTTCTCTCCTTTGTGGCTTTCCCATTGAGGTTTTACTCGTTTTACATATTGGCCGATAGAAACTGCAACGGCCGATATTTAGAATCATAGATCATTTTTTTTTTTTCTTGGATTGTCCCCTTGCAGCTATATTATTGATTTATTGTAATGCTTTCAATCTTTTTTGTATGTTCACATTCAGTATAATAATGTGACTACCAATCTTTTGGAGAACCTGCATTGCTTGTAGAAACCTGAAATACATCTCTCTTTTCCCATGGCGTGTATTTGTAGTTTTTTGGGAGGATAACTAGGCAAGCTAAAGAGGAATTGAATATATCATCAGATTACTGCTAAATGACTCCCAAGATAGCTTCATGTTACGGCATCTACTTGATTGACCTTCTACCAAACTACAAATTGTTGCAAGGAAATCAGAAGTCTGCTATGTTGGAAACCGGATATTATAAGCCAGATGTGTTCTCATTCATGTACTTCAACAACTTTTTTGTCTCTTGACTAGTGAGTTTGTTCATGATTTCAGACCTTCTCAAGCACTGTGGAAGACAAAGCGAAATGGATATTCAACAAGCTGAAAGGTACAGAATTAATTTAAATCTACCAAATCATTAACGTTGCATATGATTGCATGTGGTCATTCATGTGCTGGTTTCATGTTGTATGATATAGAAGTGCTAACCGTTGACTGATAAATTTATAAATACATTTCCCTGTACAAGTGCTTCTTTCCATTGTTAGGTTAGGCGTTTGAGGTTTTTTTATTCAACTTGATAACACATTATTGGAAGCCCAAACCAATATTACAACGGCTTAGGGGCCTACCCCAGGTAAAAAACAACCAACAGACAAACCTAAGTACAATCCAACTTGCATTCTGACAGGTACAGCAACAATCAAGAAACAGGGCAAACAAGACAAGCATATAGTGCCATCTAGAAAGTATAAATATACAAGAACCAGGAAAATATTATGTACCTCCACCATGGAAGATCCGATCAGGAACCCCCAACTCTCACACAGATCCTTATTCTCCAGAGAGATTTTCGCACCCCTAATAGAGAAGCAGAAATCTCAAACAGCATTGTTAATTCTTTGAACCTCAATGGACACCCCCCCCCAGCCACCATATTGGATCTTACTTACTTGGTTCAGGCTGTATATTTGGAGTTTGTGCAATAATGTCCCGAGTAGTCTTGCTCCTGGCCATAGGCCATTTCCATTGAACATAGTGGATAATTGAGTAGACCTTTGCTATCAAAGATCTTCACAAGTTATACAACACAGATTCACCGAATCTCTTATAGGTTTCTTGAGTTTTCGATAGGGGTGGGGCCAAAAAGGCACTAGTAGAGGGAAGAAAAATTTGTGCTTGGATGATCCAACCCTTGCCTTCAGTGCTTCTGCTATATTCCCTCGCTGAATTTTCTTGGGCTCTGCTTTTTTACTTTGGGTGCCCTTTCATGCGCCAGCTTTTGATTTCGCTGCAATGGAAGTCTAATATCTTCTACAGGATGCCAATAAGATAATCAACTAGCATCATAGAGTATATATTTAGATGGAGACAGAAGAATTTGCAACCACTTGCTGAAGCATGAAAATTGTTGTCATCCCCAATTTCGAAAGAGAACTGAATCCGGCTAACTGTGAATGGTACCGAGTTTATTTGCATATAAAAGAAGGTTACTGAATCTTGAAGTGATAAATGCTTGGGTGTTTGAGTGGATACTTTGTCTTTCTCACTTTTGATCTGTCTTACAAAGGAACGTATTACACTTCCTTCCTTCATCCATCTCTGTTACATGACTCTTCCAATCATTACTCTTTAAACTGTAAGAGGTCCCGCATCGGACACACAGACTGTCAGACTTGGGTATGGGTATGTATTAGATGTGTGTCCGACACTTTTAGTTGGATATTATTAAATTGTTATCCACCAACTCATCTGAAAGCTTAAGCCGTTAGAGAGAAGGGTCATTTTACTAAAACATCGTTAACCTTCAACTCATCTAGAAGCTTAAGCTATTAGGATATGGGCCCAACTATATATGTCAAGTTATTCCATAGACATCATCTAAGAAGCAGATGTAAGATTCACGTTTAAGGCAAAACAGGAGAAATGAAGTTCTAGGTTAACACAATGATATATTCATCAAAGGATACTTGATATTCAAGTTTAATGCAAAATTATCAATGGATGCCGCTTCCCATACTGGGTAAAAGTACATTCCTATAGCTGCAGAAGTAGAAATAATGGCACCTGAGATAATATTGTTCCATAAAGTAAAGATCCATCCATAAACCATCAATATCGACTCGAGGAGCAGTAATGAAGACGATAATAAATGCAGAAGTGGTGGTTAATATGGTTGGGATCGTCAAAGCACCAACCCATCAAATATGAAGATTAGTTTATGGATGGATCCCATAGGCTTTCACTTTGGCGTCTCTCTGAAATTGCAATCATGGTAAAATCTTGGTTTATTTAGTCATCCGGGACTCCCAAGCACACGAATTCTATTCAGAAGTTCACAACCCTTGGGGGTAATAATGTCAAAGAGGTGCCCCTATTCTTGGAAGCGGCACTCCTGGTGGTTTCCCTTTTCCTGGAGCACTCAATGTTCTCTGAGGGTTGGCTCAAAATCAGTGGTAGCAATTTCTAGAAGCTGCAGCAGCTTCAGATTGCAGGTGCGTAAATCAGAACTAGAAAAGTCATAGGCCTTGAGATGAGAACCTTGTCACAAAGCCGTTGTTAATTGTTATACTCCCTCTCCAAACTCCTCTATACTGGTGCACCTCTTGTATAATTCTGGTGTGGAAAAATCAGAGAGTTAGGGAGGTGTGAGGCTTGAGACTCTGATTGTGATTGTCATTCCGCGGCTTCCGCCATAAAATCCCAGTGAGTCTGCAGCCCCAGTGGATGTGTACCTTATTTTGGGGAACCAAGTAAATCTCATGTTTCTCTATGTGATTGTGGTTTGCGTGTGTATATGTTCGGTCTGTGATCATGAGTAGTATAACATAATATGCATGACATAATCTTTGACACCTTGTAAACTGCAGTTTACCTTGGAAAACAGGAGGAATAAGTTGGAAGATGTTAAGATCTTGCGTTGTACCTGCGTCGTTCTTGCCATGATAATTTAATTTACCAACAAGTCGTCACATACCATTTCCTAATCCCCCTAGCATAACATATTACTTCGTCTAGGTTCTCTACCGAGATAGAAGCCCTTGTCTCTTTTTCTTTTGGCGAAGTATGTCGGGGGAAAGTATGAGCAACACAGCATTGTGATTTAATGACCCAACAAGTAAAACAAACTCCTATCATTTGGCAAAGTATTTACTGTGATAGTTGCTGCTTTCATAACCAATGCCCACACATACTTGGAAGATGTCATATTGCAATCTCTCATGCAATGAGCAGGTCTTGCATTGTGTGTTAAATACCTATATAAATCTTATTAATAAATTTCTTCTACTGTTTTTGTGTAGGCAAGCCATCCAAAGCATTGCCTGATCTCCTCCGTGAATACAACCTTCCTCCGGGCCTTTTCCCCCAAAACATTACATGTTACGAATTCGACGAGGCAAAGGGAAAGCTCATTGTGTACTTCCCCTCTCCTTGTGAGGCCAGCTTCAAGGACTCTTCCGTTTTAAGGTACGCTCCTCGCGTCAAGGGGACACTGTCAAGGGGAAAGCTCACCGGAATAGAAGGAATGAAGACCAAGGTCCTTGTTTGGGTTAAAGTCACCAGCGTGGCTGTTGAGAGCTACAAGTCTGACAAAGTTTTGTTCATAGCAGGTGTGAAGAAATTGAGGGCCAAAGACGCTTATGAAATGCCTCACGATGCTGTGAAAGTAGAAGAGTTTTGATTATGGTATATTTTTTGATGTTCATTAGTTGTTTATTGTCTTGCGCTGCTTTAGAATGTTGTATGCATGACCTTATCCATTTGTACATTCATACATTTTGTAGAACTCGACATGAACATTGTTAAAGTACACACCTCTCAAATACACACCACCTAATAAAGTGAATTCTGCAACATATTATGACGATCTAAACCATGCAATTTGTACTTGTAGAACTCGACATGAACAGGGGTCATTCTAAGAATTAGGTTGATCCGGTAGAAATCTTTAAATCTTACATTTTCCTTGAGAAAAATAGATCATTAAAATTCTTTCCTTTAATCAATCGACTTGAATCATGAACTTATCGATATACGATCAATCTGAATTTTTGCATGATTGAGTACTATGTTTGTTCTATAAAATGAACGGCTCAGGCCTTGTTCGGATCAATGCTCCAAAATGTTTTTTTGGAGTTGAAAGTTAAAAAGGTCCTTAAATGGGACCCACTAGAGGGGACGTACAACACTGTACTCGGAAAACCCATCAGAGCAGCGGCAATTCATAAGTGTGAGAGGGACCCACTAGAGGGGATTTGTACTCGGGAAAACCAAAACAAAGCAAAAAAAGGGTTTAGTGGGGCCACTAGCCCAGTCATTATTGGTCAGAGGACTTGGGTTGTTTAGGGAATAGTGGGTCCCCCTACTGACCCACTTGCCTTTTAGCTTTCAACTCCAAAAAAACATTTTTGGAGCACTTATCCGAACAAGGCCTCAGGTTGTTAAAATAGATTGTGAGACTTCATGCTAATGAATGATGTGTTCAAAATGGCATGCATGTGGCCTAGCTATTTGCTTATATGGAGTCTGGCACAATTTGAGACATCGTAAGGATCCAACGTTTTGATCCTCCTAAAACTACGAAGTGTGTAGAATTTGCTCCTTTCCAAGGATGTGTAACAATGTACCCTTGCATGTAGTAGAAGAGTGTTGTGACTTACACTCGCATATTTTTTTAGAAAATTCACTCGCTAGGGTACTCTATGAAAGTGTCTAAACCACTAAAATCCTATAATTGGAAAGTGCACCCTAAGTGCGTAAACCCACTATATCCTACCCTGAAGAGCCTAAACCCCCTAAAATTGGACCCCAAAATTGAACCCACCCTCAAAATTGAAGAGAGAGAAATCAATTTTGTCCCACACATTAATCTTGTCTGCAACGCGCATGAGAGAGAGAGGGGGGGTGTCGGGTCAGCTGTCATTGTCGGGACAGTCTGATGGGTCATTGTCACCAATTAGTCAGTCAGCAGACTCAGCAATGAAGTGTCGGGCCTCTTTTTTTTTTTATATTATAGCAGTGCGTAAAAGACGCGCGTGGAAATGATTCATGAAGGGTATTTTTGTCTAATGTTGTCCTTGAGCCCTCAAATATTTCCTATCGATGTATTGAAAGCATTAAAATAAGTTAAGTTGGACTAAACACCATTTAAAGCTCCAAACTTGGCATTTAGACCAATTTTCTCTAAATTTTAAACCTTCAAATGTACCCCCCTTTTTTTTTCCTTGATAGGCGAAAATAATTTTTTTTATCACAAGGATACAAAATGAAATGATCAGTACAATAAGAGCCTATTTTTTTGATCAGTACAATAAGAGCCTATTTGGCTACCTTATTTTCGGCTTTTGGTTTTTTCATTTTCCCCTTTCGGTTGTTTGGCCACCCACCCCTATGTGAGTTATCAATTTTTTATTATAGAGGCTGAAATGCAAAAAGAGGGTTGGAGGAGTTTTCAACTTCTCATTTTTCACTTTTTCTATTTTTATTAACAAAAAGACTTACAAAACGTATTATGTTCATATCTCTAAAACACTACTTCTGTTGCAAAATGCGTTCTGCACATTTCTCCCAAATACTCCTCTCAGATTCAAAACATATTCTGACCACAATCCAAAAACCAAAGAGTTGAAAACGAATAGATGAAAAATAGGCTCTCAAACACCTCCTAAGAAGAGAAGCGTATTGAGAGAAACTCATAATTATAGGTCAAGGAACTGTTTGATAGTAAAAGTGGCCTTTCTAACGGAAGGTTAAAGTTCAAAAACACGGAAGGTTAAAGTTCTCGTGGTAATCCGATTTTGCATATATGGCCTTTGAAATTAAAGTGTTTAACTGCACATCCTGTTTTACACAACAAATTTTTTTTACTTAATACTATACTCATAAAAAGCCAAATAAGAACTTGATCACAGAAGACGTCTATAAATTAGGGAAAACAGAAGCCAAAATTCAGTCTATTCATTCCTGTTTCCATTGTTATTTTTCTTCAAGACACATGCGTTGCACGTGGACCGTATTTTTATCACGTGGACCGTTTTTTTAATCTTTTTACTAATTACGTTCCATTGGATTGGTTTTGCATTAAAAGTGTTCACCATCATATGCATTACATGATGGGGGCGGATCCATAGACACATATTTTGCACATACATTTTGACACTCCCTCTCAACCATTGAAACCAATGGCTGAGATTAAAAATTAAAAGCCTCTCCCCTTCTCTCTACATTGTTCTAAAAATTTCTTACATCAAATCCAAGTGCGCTCTTCTTCTCTCCATCCAAACCAAGATACTGCAAAGCTCTCCCCGCACTCTCTACAGCCGTAACTGAGAGAGACTGTTGAAAGTTGTGCTAACTTTATTAGTTTAATTTAGTATTTTTCACACATGGTTCATGTACATGGCTTGGTACATGAATGTAGTTCAAGGGTCTTTTGTTAAGTTCAAGGGTTATTAGTAGTAATCATGTATGGAGTCCAAGGGTCATTCATGAATCTATTTATTGTCTAGAGTTGCGTACTTGACTAGATACATGTTAGGAGAGTCCTATAAATTCTAGATGTGTTTGAGTCATTTTGTGTATCTTTTGTAGAGAGTAAGAAAGGAGATATTATGAAATAAAAGTTCCAGTGTTTTTCCTCCTATTTGAGTGTTGATTCTAAATGTTCTTCTTGTTCTAATTTTTATTTCTTCAACGGTCTTGGGCGTGCAGTCTAGGGTTCTAGCTGCATTTTTGGAGAGTGTGATTCTCTCAAGTTGGTATCAGAGCTATAGTAAGGGCTCGGTGTAAGTACCGTGAAGAAAGGACAGAAGAAGTATTTTTTTTGTTGATTAGTCCATTGCTTTGATGGACATCAACGGTGGTGCTTTGAACCAGTTTGGCGTGGAGAAGCTGAACAACTCCAATTACCAGTATTGGAAGCTGTGTATGGAGGCTTATCTTCAAGGGCAAGATTTATGGGAAATAGTCAATGGAGGTGACTCTGAAATGCCTGCAGATACACCGGAGAATGCTGAAGCCCGAAGGAAATGGAAGATAAATGTGGAAAGGCGTTGTTTGCCTTGCGTGGTTCCATTTCTAAAGAGTTGATTGAACATATTCGAGCCAAGGAGAAGCCACAGAAGATTTGGTAGTTGCTGGAACAACTCTTTACAAAGAAGCACACGGCTAGACTTCAGATGCTTGAGAATGAGTTAGCCAACACTACTCAAGGTAACATGACTGTTGCTCAATATTTTCAGAAAATAAAGAGCATATGTTCTGAAATTTCGGAGATTGATAAAGAAGAACCTATTAGTGAAGCTAGATTACGCAGATATCTTATTCGAGGGATAAGAAAGGAGTACATGCCTTTCTTGACGTCCATTCAAGGTTGGGCAACACAGCCTACTATTATTGAGTTGGAAAATTTGCTTTCTAATCAAGAGGCTTTAGCCAAACAAATGGCGAGTGCGTCGATTTCTGGGAAAGATGATGCGTTATTTATTGGAAATAATTGGAAAAACAATCAACAGCAAGGTAAAAATTGGAGGAACAATCAGCAGCAAGGCAACAATAAGAAAAACAATCAGAATCAGCAACAAGGCCACAATTGGAAGAACAATCAGCAACAAGGCAGCAATTGGAAGAAGAAAAATCAGCAGCAAGGAGGTGGTTCTCAAGGTGAAATAAAAAAGGCTTATTATTGCTACAGGTGTGGTAATTCTGGGCATATTAAGAAATACTGCAGGACAGTGATGGTTGAAGGCAATGTTGGTGCTTTCAAGAACGGAAGTGGTGAGCCTTCCGGAAACCGCGAGTGGGATACTTGTTTATCCACTGAAATTTTGGATAACAGGAAGATGTCAAGAGAATCGGTGCTGACTTCTACCAATGCAAATATGAATGTTGATTACAAGAGGGATTGGATAATCGATTCTGGTTGTTCTCACCATTTAACGGGTGATGATTCCTTATTTTCAAGTTTGCAAGAATATAAGGGGCAGGATGCAATTGTGACGGCCGACAACTCCGTTCACCCAGTGAAAAGTGAAGGCACGGTCAAAGTGAATGCATCAAATGCTGGTTGTGTTACTCTCAACAGTGTCTACCATGTTCCCGGTATGACTAAAAATCTTGTTTCCGTTTCTCAAATTTCTAATTCTGGGAAATATGTTCTGTTTGGTCCGGATGATGTTAAAGTCTTGTCCAACATTCGAAATATGGAGGCTGATATTTTGTTGGAAGGGAAGAGGGTTAAGTCCCTTTATGTCTTGTCAGCTAGTGATGCGTACGTTGAGAAGACTAGCAAACAAGGTAATGCATCTCTGTGGCACGCTCGATTGGCACATGTTGGTTATGAAAAGTTAAAGGAAATTTCTGCCAATAAACTGGTTGATGGGCTTCCAAATTTAGGAAATTTTCATCAGGACATTGTTTGTGAGGGTTGCCAGTATGGGAAGGCTCATCGTTTACCTTTCGGGAAGTCTTCAATAAAGTCTAAAAAGCCTTTGGAACTAATTCATTCTGATTTATTGACGTGTCCTGTAGCAAGCTATAGTGGCTTCTATTATATGCTGGTTCTTGTCGATGATTACACCAGGTTCACTTGGGTGTATTTCATGAGAGCAAAGTCTGAGACATTTGCTTGTTTCAAGAGGTTCAAAAGAATAGTTGAGGCAGAGTTTCAAAGCAGAATCAGGTGTTTCAGAACTGATAATGGAACTGAGTACATCACCAATGAGTTTATTGATTTCTGCGAGGAGCATGGCATAAGAAGGCAAATGACATGTACCGGAACATCGCAGCAAAATGGAGTTGCAGAGAGAAAGTTGAGGCACTTGCAAGAAGTTGGTCGAAGTTGGCTTCATGCAAAGAATTTACCGCAGGAATTGTGGGCCGAAGCTATGCAAAGTGCTTGTCATGTGATTAATCGGGTTCCATCAAGGGTGATTGCTATGAGAACTCCATTTGAGCTATTATACAATGTAAGGCCTTCAGTTGCTTATTTCAGAGTTTTTGGTTCAGTATGTTATGTCCATATTCAGGATAAATTCAGAACCAAGATGGATGCAAAGGCTACAAAGTGCGTGTTTGTGGGATATGATCCAAACAAGAAAGGCTGGCGTTGTATGGATCCAGAAACACGCAAGGTAGTTACATCGAGAGATGTTGTTTTTTATGAGATCTCGTCTTTCTATGCGCCACATGTTGTAATCCCTCCTCCAAGTGATGGAAGAGAAGATGAACAGAATTTTTCTGAAAATGAGACTTCTTCTTCGTCTGTACCTGATGAATTAAGGGGGAGTAGCTCCAAAGAGGGCAGATCAACAAGAGATCGCAAGAGACCTGAAAAGTTCAAGGACTATCATCTGGATATTGATAATTGTAATATTTGTGAGTGCTTCTTTGCAGGGCCAATTGATGAATGTGAGCCAACTTCCTTCGAAGAAGCACATGGTAGTCCAGAATGGGAAGTTGCTATGGGAGAAGAGATGGCTGCTTTATTGAAAAATGAAACTTGGGATTTAGTTCCCAAACCTAGTGATGTTCAACCTATTTCTTGTAAGTGGGTGTATAAAATAAAGCGAAAGGCGGATGGTGCGGTTGACAGGTACAAAGCCAGACTCGTGGCTCGTGGTTTTTCACAAAAGTACGGCTTGGACTATGAAGAAACTTTCAGCCCAGTTGCCAAAATGACCTGTGTTCGTGTCATTTTATCTTTAGCTGCTGCTAAAGGATGGAAGCTTTGGCAACTAGATGTTAAAAATGCATTTCTCTATGGAGACATTGATAAGGAGATTTACATGGACCAACCTCCCGGGTTCCAATCATCAAGATTTCCAGATTATGTGTGTTTGTTGAAGAAAGCTCTTTACGGACTTAAGCAGGCACCGCGAGCGTGGTATGGGAAGATTGCTCAATATTTAAGTTTCTGTGGTTTTGTCGCTTCAAGTGCTGATGCAAGTTTTTTTGTTAAGAAGAATTCATTTGTGCATGTTCTAGTCTTGCTATATGTTGATGATATGATAGTAACGGGTAATGATGAACAAGAAGTTACAAGACTTAGGAAGGAGCTTGCAATTCGGTTTGAGATGAAGAATCTTGGGGAGCTTCATATGTTTCTTGGATTGGAGGTATCAAGGAATGAAGAAGGTATTTTTCTTTCTCAAGCGCACTATGCTAAGAAAATTTTGGAGAAATTTAGCATGTCAAGTTGCAGACCCGCAGCTACTCCAATGGAGCAGAACTTGAAATTAAAGGTTGACGAAGGGAAACCGTTGAAAGATGGGCAGTGCTATCGTATGCTGGTTGGGAGTTTGTTGTATCTGACTATTACCAGACCCGACATTTCCTTTTCTGTTGGGATAGTTAGTCAGTTTATGAAACAGCCACGCAAATCCCATCTAGAGGCTGCTAATAGGATACTTAGGTATCTTAATGGCACAATCAATTTTGGTCTGATGTATAAGAGAGATGTTAACCTTAGTCTCAAAGGTTACACAGATGCTGATTGGGCCGGAGATTCTGTAACAAGGAGATCTACTTCTGGGTTTGTGTTTAGTCTTGGATCTGCAGCTATTTCATGGTGTAGCAAGAAACAAGCAACGGTTGCATTATCAAGCACAGAGGCAGAGTATAATGCCGCTACACTTGCAGCTCAGGAATGTGTTTGGTTGAAGAGGCTTATTGGAGAAGTTTTTCATCCAATCAACGAGCCAATACAACTATTGTGTGATAACATGAGTTCTATTCGAATGGCCTCAAATCCAGTGTTCCATGCTAGAACCAAGCATATTGGAGTTCATTACCATTTCATTCGAGAGAAGGTGCTTGAGGATGAGATTGATCTAATTAAGGTGGATACAAATGATCAGCTGGCAGATATTTTCACTAAGGCACTACGAAAGGAAAAGTTTCAGAAGTTCCGAGAGTTTTTGGGCTTGGTTTCTCGTGTTAGCACAAAGGGGGAGTGTTGAAAGTTGTGCTAACTTTATTAGTTTAATTTAGTATTTTTCACACATGGTTCATGTACATGGCTTGGTACATGAATGTAGTTCAAGGGTCTTTTGTTAAGTTCAAGGGTTATTAGTAGTAATCATGTATGGAGTCCAAGGGTCATTCATGAATCTATTTATTGTCTAGAGTTGCGTACTTGACTAGATACATGTTAGGAGAGTCCTATAAATTCTAGATGTGTTTGAGTCATTTTGTGTATCTTTTGTAGAGAGTAAGAAAGGAGAATATATGAAATAAAAGTTCCAGTGTTTTTCCTCCTATTTGAGTGTTGATTCTAAATGTTCTTCTTGTTCTAATTTTTATTTCTTCAACGGTCTTGGGCGTGCAGTCTAGGGTTCTAGCTGCATTTTGGAGAGTGTGATTCTCTCAAGTGAGACACCAAATCCAATCAGTTCCATTAACGAATTAGAAGAAACGACAAAATCACTAACAAAAACTTGAGAGATTCGAAATGAACAATGAACCTCTGCAGGAAGAGATCTTTAGCAATCGCCTCGATCACCTTCCGGTCACTAGGCTGTTGTCTACGGCGAGAACATGGAGTCCTCGTGAGCCCGACCTCGAGTGAATCCTCAACTGCCATTACCATATGTCAGAGGAATTATTCGCTGCAAAACCGCAAAGAAATTGGTGGGTTTGTGTGTGTGTGTGTGTGGGGGGGGGGGGGGGGGTGGGGGGGGGGGGGGGGGGGGGGGGGGGGGGGGGGGGAGGGGTGGGGATCTATATATGGACGCTTTGGTTAATTTGTTGTTTATATATGGATGTGGAGGAAGGAGGTAGATATGAGATCTATATAATAGTGTTAAGTACAAGGGGGAAGGAAATCTAGAACTTTACTAGGTAACAACCTGTTAATTTGTTTAGAGTAAATCCTAAATCAGAAATTAAACAGGGTACAAAGCCCAATGCCAGTCTGACAGCGCCGAAGAGGACTTGACCAGGGCAAGGTCCAGAGATGTCAGTGTTACACAGTGGAGGATATGTGGCGGTTGGTCTTGATTTCGGCTGCGGCAACGGCTTCGGAGGAGCGGAGGAGTTGGAGGAGAAGTTGACGATGATTTGGGCGTTGAGGGAAGGAGAGGGCGTTGGGAGTTGCCCGTGACGATGGCGGCGCCGTCGCGGTACTGGACTGGGAGGAGTTGAGTTGGGTTGGGTTGGCTGTGGGTGAGGGGAGAGAGAGAGAGAGGATAGAGAACACGTGAAAGGGGGAGAGAGATGTGGAGTGTTATTAATCTCGTGGGGACGGATCCGTGGACACATATTTTGCACATATATTTTGACACTCCATCTCAGCCATTGGAACCAATGGCTGAGATTAAAAATCAAAAGCCCTTCCCCTTCTCTCTACATTGTTCTAGAAATTTATTACATCAAATCCAACGGCGCTCTTCTTCTCCCCAGTATATTTATCGAAGGTAATAACTACTCCTAAGACTTGATGAATGTAGAAAATAGAATCACCATTCTCATGCAGTAACAGATATTGCTTTAATAGTCCCTTGCAAATTTTAATAGCATTTTCTGCTAAAATGGAAAGTCTTGCAGTGTCTAATGACGTCTCTCTACGTTATCTCTATTTTTCAAAAAGGTTGGCCGGAGGAACATCACATAGACATCTGCAAAAAAAAAAAAACCTCTATGGTGGTAGGAGTAGTTTAAAATTTCTCTGCAACTTGAATTGCATCAAGTCGCGGTAGCAAAAAAACAAAAACATCAACATAGAAAAATGCTGGGCGCGAACAAACCAATGATTCCTGGGTAATAACTATCGATCCATTAGAGTAAAAACAAAATGCTGGGCGCCAAGCGATTGTAAACCAATTTCATCTAAAGGCATGCAGCGACGTCTTTTGCTCTTGGAACGGCAGAAGACCTGCACACTCAAAAAATGAAAGAGAACTTAAGTAAGCCAACAATCACATTTGGGGTGGCCTGAGCATTTTGATCCACTCAAACTAATTAAAGAGTGCTCAAATTGAACATGGATATCTATTTTCCAATCATTAAGGGAGGCTCTTTATGCTCCAACACAATCTTATTGATCGATTCGAAACATGATTTCCTTGATCTTACAGGCATTCCAGAGCAATGAACCTCCCTCCTTTCAGTTAAAAAACAAAAAACCCTCCCTTCTTGGTCCAAGTTTAACTTCATCATGTCTGTGAAACAAAAGATAAGACCAAGAAAAAAAACATACTTGTAAACTTGGTGTGGTGCTCAGCTGGGTTCTATTGTCTCAAGGAAGTTGTTGCCACCCTATATATTTACCATAGCGAGCCTTTTTGTCATCTGTCAAAAACAGCTTGAAAGCTGGAAAGAGGTGATTTTGAGAAACTTCATTTTACGCATTTTGCTTCGCTTTTTCGACCTCCAATCCAACTGCAACAAACACCCATAGTGTACAACTTGCATGCATATCCAAAATGCTTGATCACTAAAGTCCTAGACAAGAGTTTGTAAGCCAAAAAATTATCCATCCAACAGAGAGATTGCAATGTTGCCTTGACTGTTACAGATTATGATACTTTCTCTAAGCCTGATTATGTCAGTCCAAGGCTTATTATTTTCTATCCCTGGATTGATCACCCTTATGCTCCAATGAATCAAAGAGTAGCTTTACTATCATTCTCTCCGACCAGAGCTGGGACGAGATTTCAAAAGTCTGTCTTTCACATTCAGAGACGGTGACCACATTGCAACTCCGTTAGCCCCTTTCTCTTCCAGCTTCCTAGGCTTAACGCCTTCCATTCTGCTTTCGAGAATTGCATCTTTCTTTGTTTTCAAAAACAAATTTGCTTCAGAGTTCAGATGCTCAAGCAATCTTGATTGCCAAATAGCACCTTGTGGATACAAAGGTGCTATGAAGGCTTTGTTTGGTTAACAAAGCCAAACTACCAAAAGATTTCATTTCTCATTCTTGTGTTTTGTGAGAAAAAGAGAACAAAAATAAATATAGGAGGGAATCATCACTTAATTATGCTTCCCACCTTTACATTGTTATGTTAGCCAATAAGATTTTCCATTACATTAGGGGGATTTGGTCTTAGAACCCTTTACCACTGGATTTTCATTTCTCTCATACAGAAAACAAATGAAATGGCCTCTTTGCGGGCTAATTTTGCTTTGCCTCTTAGTTTCACATGAGAACAAGCAACAAAAAGGGAAGTATTAGCCCGTCACTTCCATTTCCTTTCTCTTACCTTCTGGGGTCCATAGTTAATCACCTGAAGAGGTTCAATTAATAGACCCACCGACATGATAAAATCAAGTAGTGCTGGGAGATATGGGGTGTTTGGGCTTTTGCCCTTTTAGGTAAACTTTGTCCTATTGAGTGTCTTCGATTGGCTTCTTGTCAATCATCGACTTGGGTCTCGGTTTTGGCAGTTGTTTGCTGGTTCCTTTCCCCTATTAGTCTTGTAATTTTTCAAGAATAATGAAGTTTTTGCCTTTCAAAAAAAAAAAAGAAAAAGTAGTGTTGGGAGATAGACGTCCATGCAAACCGTAAGCACCGTAGTGGGGGCGAATTGGCCTTAAGACAGAGTGTTACACTTGCCTTGATCACAATTTCATTCTCGTTGATTTTTAGGTTTTGCATTCCGATTTTATCGCATTCATATTTTCAGTTTTATCAGAAAAAGTAATATTTTCGCAACAATCTTGTAAGCTTTATTATTTATTTTCTTACCTATTATCAACAACATGGCTAAAAAATGGGATGGAATTGTCTGGCTTAAACTGGTTCGGGAGGGATTTGTATTCAACGGTTTTTTAATTCTCACTCCTTAAAAAATGCATGAATCCCTAACAAAAGGATAGTCTAGAAAAGATTCAGGGATAAATGATTTAAGGTGAAAATACTCTCCATATCCTAAACATTTTGGATTATTTAAACACCGAGGAAAGCTTATTTTAAAATTAATGAACGGTTTGAATAGTTCGTGTGAGGCCCAAACGTGGGTTTCAAAAGCAGGGACAGAGTCAGAAATTTCACTACGCAGGGGCGAGCCTATATATTTCATAGGAAAATTTTTGAAAATTTTTTCCCTTATGTAATAGTAGAGTTTTTTTTTCTTTTTTTTTTCCGCTTACAATGATGACTGCCCCTACTGGCATAGCCCGGGTCCGTCCCTGGTGAAAAGCCATTGTACATTTTCTGTGTGTGAAAGGTTCTGTACCCGTAGTCGAGATGAAAGCTTTGAAACGAAACTGGCAGTGGCAGCAATATGCATAATATTGAACCTGTGAAGTGGGCTAAGTGTACTCTCCTGGATATCTGAGCCCAGACCTTGAAAGCCCATTCCTGCTTGTAAATTGTTACCTTCAGCTTGCCCAATGTTTACAACCAAACATCGAAAAACACATCTCATTATCTAGAATTTCTTTTCCCTTTCCGCCCGAAACAAACAGAGCCTAAATGTTATCTGTGCCACATTGTGGGGATAAAATCATCGAGTAAACAGGAGTTTTTTTGCATTAATACGATTTTTTATTACCTAATGACGAACATGGTTGTTAAATATGTGTAGAATGCAAGCCCAAGAAATAGCGCCCAAAATAGGGAGATGTGATCCCACCAAATTCGAAGCACTTGGTAATAGCTAGACATTATGATGATTAAAATTTCATGTGAACCCATTAAACTAAGCAATAATAAAGTATGTGAAAATAGGAAATTAAATTCAATACACTTTTCTTCTTGATCATTTGATCTAAAACTTTGTTTCACTAGTTTGGAATTAATCTAGTTACTAAACTAAAATGCTAGTAGAAGTAAAGGATCAATCCTTGTAATTTGAGAACATTAAAATAAATCCAAAACTAAATACTTCACCCTATTTCGTAATACTTGCTTAATTTTTCCCCTCTAACAGTAAAAAAGTTCAATACGATCCTTTTAAACAAAATTCTTGAAGTCGTCACTGAGGCCAGGTTAGCATGCCGGCCCTTAAAAGTTTTGTTTTCTCTTAATTTATATCTACCCCTTAAAAATTAGTGAGTCATGAAATATGGTAATGAATGCCAAAGAAATGGTTACGAGTTTAACCTCTCTTAAGTATGATGAGTGAAGTTGGTGGACAATGATGGTTTGCCAAAACAACTAGACCCACCTTTTGACCTACCCCATCTCTCTCTCTCTCTCTCTCTCTCTCTCTCTAGATAATTGATGTCTATATGCTACTGTATATATTGATGGTTTTAATTAATGTCTTTCATTTAAATGGTTCTTTATGCCAACTGTAAGTAGCTAGCTTAAACTACATTTCATTATGTAGGAGGGGTTCTTAGTTTAATACTTGAAGATAAAATCAACTTGGAGAGGCAAACAATAGCTAACGATTGAACAGGAATAAGAGGGTGTGTATAGGGGTGAAGGATTAAGCCAGGTATACAGAAAGAGAAGGCAGCAGAATTCAATCCATTCCCCTTAAGATCATCATCGTCCTCGAAATCACAGTTCTAGATGAAGTGTGGGCTCGCGAGCGCTAGCAAGAGCAATGCTCTTGTTTCCAGAGCTCAGAGTCACTTTCTCTCTCTAGAATTTCCGTGCTCCAAGGACGAATCCGAAGATCTCTCTTGGAATTTGTGAAGGAATGTCCCATATTTATAGGGATCTGCATCCAATCATGGGGCGTCAGATATTTCCCCAATAATATGGTGACACGTGCTCTTTCCGCATACCCAGGCGACGTGGGTGATGTCACTGGCCGTTAGGAAGATTCCATTAGGTCATTCCAGTGCATCGCTTTCCCTCGCAGCGACCCTTAATCCCTTAAAGCCACCAAGCCACTTGTATCTCCCTTATTCCCGCGGTGCTAGTCATGGTCGCGAGCCCTTTGGATCGCACCAAGACCTAACTCGAGCTCGTATCGACTTCCCTTCCCCTGCCTTTTGGTCAGGTGCCGTCGCGAGCCTACTTCGCGTGTTCGCGTGAGCGTTCATTCTTCCCCGTCGCGTCAATCATCCTCGCTGAGGGTCTCGCGAGGAGTGAACTTTTTCCTAAGGTAATGTTTCCCTTGTTGAGGGCATCCCTTTCTGAAAGTAATAGTAGTTTGGATATGTAATACCGCGAGGGCTGTTCTTCGCGGTGTCTTATTCGCAGGTTCTTAAGCTTAACCGACGTCTGACGTGTCTCTTGCAACTTTACTCGAGCCACGTGGCTATCCATTTATAGGCTGGTCAACCGCCATATCACCCGACGCGCTGACCTTTCTTACACATTACAATGGGTTTTCACTTATTTTAGCATGAACTTCACATGGTCGATCCTCTTCTCCTTTCAAATACAAGTAGTAGGTAAATTGATCACGTTGATCTATTGATGAATGCTTTTGTTTTCATGGTTGATTGCAATTTTAGGGGAGCAAATATTTATTGAACTCATTAAGAAAAAATTCCATCAAAATTAAATAAGGTAGCGTTAGTGCCACCAGACTATTTTTAAGCACTGTTTAATATCATGTCCTCTATAGACTGTAATTGATTGAGTAAAACTATCAATATGTTCATAGTTTTTTTTTTTTTTTACCGAATATGAGCGTCGGGTTGAATTATATCTTCAAGGTGATTCAAGATGGATTTTGGGTACCTGTGGTGACTTCGTTCACTCACTCCGGGCTATAACTCCACTCCGTTCCGTTATGAGCGTCTCTATAATCTGTATTTGGGATCGGTTCGTACAATTTGTCGGGAATGTTGAGTAGATCATTCATGTAAAAATCAAATTAATTGGATTTTGGTAGCCATATGTTCGGATGCCGTTTATATGGATGGCCAATAACATTTGAAAAATACACTGTAAGACAAATTTGTCTCAATTGTACGTCTACTAATCTCCTATGATCATAATTTTTAGTACACATGATGTGCTCAACATTTCTGAAAAATGAACGGTTACCATCCCAAATAAAGATTTCAGAGGCCCCACAATTGAGATCATTACGGGGATGAAGTGACTTTGAGTCACTACGGGAACCCCCAAGTCCATGATTAACCATTTCTGCGTTTGATTAAAATGTTTATGACTCGGATTAAACATGCCAGGGCTACAATTGCGGGGGTTTGATATTATTCCCTTCTTCCATGTTTGTTTGTCCACTTTTAATATTCCACACTTTATAAAATCATGAAACCCAATATAAATTGAAAAATATAAACAATTTAAAACGTGACACAAATGCTGAAAATAGACCAACAAACTTGGACGGAGGGATTAATAATTCAGGCCACTATTTATCCGGTGAGATTTTGTCGATAAAATAAACCAAAAAAAGAACTTTTACAATTAGTCCCATCAGCGAACGAAGCTTGATACTGTTACATGCATGGTTAGTAATTTGTACAGAAAAACATTGGATTCACTGGACTGGGATCAGCTAACCTCCGGACATTATCTGCTAAATCCCTCCAAACTCAATTTTTTGGGCCCATTATGGACTTACAACGATAATCAGAACCGTTCATTTTGAATACCGTGATAAGAACAAAGCATTTGTGAAAAATTAGCTTGATCGTTCATAGTAAATACATAAACAATTCGTGTAAAATGGCCATTTCACATGATTTTTAAGCATGAACTAAACGATTTGTTTAAGTTTTCTTTATCGACAACCAATTGAGCTGATTTTTTTTTTCCAAATGTTGTTATTGGCGAGAAGTTCAGAATGAACGGTTCGGCTCACTATTGTGGGCCCACAATGGGACCCAAAAAATGGAATCCAGAGGGGTTTGCTGGATAAGGGTATGATTATGAAGGTGAGCTGATCCCCACTGGACTTGCCATCTTTTTTGCTATGAAGATATTTACAAGCACCCAATAAAAGAAAGGAAAATTCTACCGTCCGCCCATTGTGTTCCTTGACTAGTAACAGTGCACTTTTATTGGTAACAGTGTATGCACTTTTACCGGTTAAAGAGCTTTCTTACCTGTAAGAAAATACTTTTATCGTTCGTCCAACGATGGAATAGAAAGAGTGTAAAAGAAAAAGATGGTTATACGCATAATCAATGATGTCCTTTAATTACCTCATAAAATTTTGTTGTGTTGTCCTATTTTATGTTTCTTTTTTTTGTTGTTAATGAGTACCAATGAGTGCCGCAGTAGGAAATCTTGATTACTTCATGGGGGGCAGCAATTATGGCTATATTTGAGTGCTGATCAGTAGTGGTAGAACACTTCACATGGTTTTTTTAAAAAGAACGTTGTGTATCATGAAGACAGATGTTTTTTCCCATATAATGTATCATCATCAATTTTTCCCGTCAATAAAAAAAAAAGGGCGGTAGATCGATGTTGAGGAATAGCTCAGTGGTTAAGCTCGCTCTCCTTGGACTTAGATCGATGGTTAAGCTCGCTCTCCAGATTTGCAACGATAGGGTCTGGGCTAGCGTTAGCTAATCCAGGTGAAGGCGGATATGTAGTCCGAACAATAAACAAGTCCGGGGGAGGAAAATGCGAACCAAACGCCGACTTGTGGTGGGACCTGGATTACAAATCCGGATGTGAGCCAAATCCGGGTGTATATCCGGTCGCCAAACAGGGCGTTAAGGTGAGGAGTTCAACTCCCACCAACCCTTCCCCTTCCCGTTAGGATAGAATATATGTAGATAATTGCTTTGCCAAATAAGAAAGAAAGACCGTGAAAAATGTCTAAAAAAAAAATGTATTGAAATATCTTCGATCTATTTTATTTAGAAATGAGACGACTTTTAGAGAAGGACAAACAGTATAGGACGGAGGGAGTATATTTTCTTTTTTTTTTAGAAGCAAATTACTAATACGTAAGAACTCATAAAATGATAAAACACGAAGTAACCAAAAAGGAGCCAGAAAAAAAGTGACCTAGTAGTAACTAGTAATGGACATGAGTCTCACAATCTATAAACATCGTACCCTCAAAACATATATAACTCAAACGGGTGTTCTTGTTTATCTAAATCGTTCATTTTATTTGTTTCGTCGATTATGAATATCACACATAAATTCAGATTTATCGAATATCATAAACTATTTTGGGCCTTGTTGTTTGATCCAAATACAAACACATACACATGTTTGTATTTGGGTGTCTCAAAATTGCTCCTAAAAAGGCTAGAATTAATTTAGATTCGCGTAAGCCAGCTCGAACACCTAATTATTGAAAATTAAAATAAAATCGGACCATCTAAAAACAAAGTTTGAGTAACACAGTCTCAGGCCTTGTTCGTTTTGATTTTCAAGAATCGGTTTTCTCAATTATTATTCAATTATTATTCAATTATTACCTCTATTTTTAAATTTTTTATTATTTTTCTCTCTATCTCTCTCCAATCATTAATACATATTTTTTAATTATTATTCATATTTCTCCCTCTAATCATTACAAAAACCAAAACTCAAAACTCAATCAAACACAACCTCAGTGTCGCTCTCCTAAGACATGCTTATACTTTTTTTAGGAGTTAATAATGATGAGTTAGCTGTAACAGCGGCACATGATCATTGTCGCTCCAATAAATTGACTAATTTGGATACGGACAAGTCAGCACGCTAATTCAATTCCTTTTTACTATCTCAGAGCAAAAAAAACGCTAAGTATCCTGAAAAATTATCTCGAAAATTACTTTGAAAGTGAAATCAATAGTTCGGATAAAAAAATTCTGTAAATCTGAACCACTAATCTAGTGAATGGGCCTTACATTGATTCATTTACGCTTTATTTAATGTGCTAATTCACTATTTTATCTAGTATCTTTTATGTCTATTTTAGGAATTAGTAATAGTTATTAAAGTGCGTTTCATGGTGTCAAGTGACACCGTAAGAGAATATGTGGCGTCGACACCGGATGAGACACCCCCAGCTCTGCATTGTGTTCTTAATCGGTACTTCTTCCATCCCGAATTTCTCATTCATTTACATACATACGTGCCATTTTTCAATTGCCTGTATCTTTCAATTTATAATATTTTTTACAATTTTGAAAACTTTGTTTAATAGAAGTCATCGAGAATTATTAAACGAGATCCACATCGAACCTATGTAATAACATTATACATTTGAAAATATAAACAATTTTTTAAGGTGTCATGAATAATGAAAGTGGACAAGAAATTAAAGACGGAGGGAGTAATATTCTTCCTAGAATTGCCCAATGGACCATCGAGGAACACCGTTTAAACTGCACCACTTATGCACCAGTGTAGCACCGGCCTACTTATCCTAGTAGCCTCCCAATCATACTTAATTAAATAGTGAAACACTGAGCATTAAGGCTTTGTTTGGAAGTTGGGGAAGGAAGTGGAAAGGGAGGAAAAATTTAAAAAAAATTCCTCTTAGCTGTTTGGTTGCTAATGTAGGGTGAGTGAGAAAATAAAAGGGAAAAAGTAGGGGTAAAAATCGGTCGGTTCGGTTAGGTTCGGTTTTTGGGGTGTTCGGGACCGAACCGGTCTGTTCAGGGTGATTTTGCTGGGAACCGATCCCGACCGAAAAAAACAATGGACCGATCGGTTCGGGGTGCTTCGGTTTTTTTCGGGTTTTTTCGGTTTTTTTGGTCCGGCGTTAAGATTTGTATTATATGCTTATTAAGTTATTATAATACAAGTTGTGTTACTTTTTACAATTAAAGTATGCATTTTATTAGAGTTGCATGGAATTATTTATAAAATAGGATTCCATTATCTCATTTTATTAGAGTTGTATGGTTTTCGGTCCAAATAGGGGTGATTTCGGTTTTTTCCGTTAGGTTTTTTCCGGGAAACCGAACCGAGATGTATTTCGGTTTTTTTGGGTTTTTTTGCCAGACTGGGCCGACCGAACACCGAACCGAATTTTTGGTTTTTCTGTCAGGTCGGGTCCCGTCGGGTTTTTTTTTTCACCCCTAAGAAAGAGTCAAGGAAATTTCGAGATTATCTGTGAATACTTGGACGAGAAAGAGGAGAAAATTGAGCACCAAAATTTGAACGTTAAACAGCGCGCTCTACTCTGAAAACTTCAACAATATAAGAAGAATACCAACACCATTCTTCAAATTATGGAGAAAAGTACAAGGGGTATTCTCCAAAATTACCTCTTCATATTTTCTTCAATTTTCAACGTTGTGTTATGTTAATGCGAGCAACATATAACTACTGAAATTTTGGATTTTGACGTCTCTTTGGTTGGATGATTCAATATTTTTTGTAATTTATTAGTTTTTTTTTTTTTTTTGTCATTCGTCAATCCTAATCTATTACATGGGGAGGGGGGAGTGGGACTCGATCCCGTGATGCAGTGTGGGGCATTCAAGAGCTCTACCGCATGAGCTAGCCACCACTTGCTGTAATTTGTTAGTTTGCTCTATATTAACTGTAGTTCTCCCTTTTCTTTTTGTACGTGTGCACGAGTGCTGGTAATTCTACGTCATGTTATTTTTTGTATGTTCTATATATAACTTTTTTTTACCTCTAGAGGTTTGGACACACGTGATGCTTTTGCAAGACGAATTTTGCATAAGAATATGCAGAATTTTGGATAAAATTCGTACAAACAATAATTAGTCGGAAGTTATTGTCCATATTTTTTTGCAAAATTCAACTTGCACGCACGTCGCGTGCACGCCGACCTCTAGTATTTCCTTGCGACCGAACCGAATCAACTCGGGTGGACCCGTTGGAGTGCCAAATGTGATCAAACAAAAGTGTTTGTACCATTAATTTCCTATACCATTCCAAGTCTGGACCATACTAGTCCTAAGCTTGAAGATTTTCCCCATGGTCCATGAAGCTGATGTTGGAATTTATATTCATGTCCCATAAACTCTGATCATGTACGAATAGATCCATTTGACCATACTCCTCTCTTATTGATTAGCTAAATCATTAATCAATCTAGTACTACTCCATGTAATACTCCCTTGTATATATATATTTTCTCAGAGGTTAGAGCATCTCCGGCATTTGCCTAAGAAAAATGTCAATTTTTATTTTGGCTAGTCAATAAATTGATCGAGTACCCAACAGCCTAGGCATTTTGGCTATTCAATACAATTCAAAAAAAAAAAAGAATAACTATATATACGCATATATACACACTTTCATTTCTACTAGTCACCTAAAACCCAACAACACATTCAAAGCCACCGCCTGAAGCCGGAAACCCTTCGATATCAAATCCTCGCCGGAATTTGTCACAGAATTACTTCAGAACTGTGGGGTCTTCTAGACTTCTAATGATACAGGGCTATGGAAACTAAGAGCATCCTCATCAGGAGAGGCAAATCCCCCTGATAGATAAATTGTTGAGCCAAAGCCAAAAACTTCCCCCACATCAGCCTCAACAAATGCATGGACAAATTGCAAAAGTTTAAACTTTGCTACAGTGACTCAATATTCCTAGCAAGTCACTGTTCATGGGCTACCGAATTTTTAATGATTCTCCCCACCTTCCGTACCTAGGTGGACAACGGTGGACCACTCCCCAGCTGGGGAGAATAATAGTTTAACAAAACCTTTTTTTTTTTTTTATCAAACTTGAGGGGAATAGTAAAGTTTGGATAGAGAGTCTGATTTTGTAAATTTTTGGATAAGTGACTTGCTAATTTATAAAAGGTGTTTTTGAGGTTAAATTTGATGTTTTTTTGTTGAGGCTGATAAGGATGCCCTAAGGCCTGCTTTGGCAAAAAAGCAATAAACTGCTTTTTAGTTTATTCATTTTGTCTTTATTTAAAAAAACAATATAGTACTAATCGTTTTGTTTTTTGGTAAAAATAATGTGTATGGCAGTTATTTTTACCCAATAAACTAAAACACCTAACCTTATAGTTGGATGTATCAGGACTTGGGGTTGTGGCTGTGCACGCCCTGTGCACAGCAGGTGTTGTGCACAACAGTTGTTATGCATATCCGGGCCGTCTGTTGCTCGGATGGACGGCCTAGATTTCATCTTGCATGCACGACAACGAACGATTCGGATGCAAAGATGACGATGTGAAATCTGGGCCGTCCATCTGAACAATGGACGGCCTGGATATGCATAGCACCTGCTCTACTTGGGGCTGCACAATAACAACCCCAGATCCGACGTATCGTGGGAAAACTTCAAAGTACATTGGAGTACTAAAAAATAAAGACCTTCTGGTTCCGGGAAAATTTAAATAGGTGGACCGGACTTTTATTAAGAGCAAACCTACATGTTTGTTGAGTCATTTATTCAGAAATTTTGAAAAGGAGTTGGGTTGTCACTGTGCAAAGATAGAGATGACAGTCTTTTGCTTCCAATTAATTAGCAGAATTTTCAAGATAGTCTATTCTACTTCTACGGCCTTGTTCTCCTATAGATTTTAGGTGCATTTTATGAAGGACCTTATTACGGGTACAGAATTTTTTGTACAGAAAATGTACAAAGCGCTCTCGGGGACCCACTTTTGGGTCTCACACGAGAGATCCGAACCGTTCATTATTCTCAGAACATTTTTCCAAGGGAAATTTTTTGTTTGAAACGGTGGGAGTGTGGTTCAAGCACTTCTAACCGTCCGATTGAGCTGAAATTTTGTGGGGCCCCTCGGAAAAATGTTCTGAGAATAATGAACGGTTCGGATCTCTCGTGTGGGACCCAAAAGTGGATCCCCAAGAGTGCTTTGTACATTTTCTGTACAAAAAATTCTGTACCCGTAGGTTTATCCTTTTATGAAAATCTCATGAAATGAACATTTTATAAAGGGGTGATAAAATGGAGTTGTTTTCCCAACTGATAAAATTTAGTGGGTTTCCTATAGATTTTAGGAGGATTTTATGAAAATCTCATAAAATCACTTTTACATTTTATGTGTTGAGATTGGAGTATCATAAAATGTGAGATTTTGTCCAAAAAATCTGTTGAAGAACACACCCTACATAGAAGGCAAGTTTAAGACCCGAGACTCCAATTTTCCCTCTGATAATCCTTCTAGATACGTAACTCTCATGTGACATACAATGGAACTTATCATAGACGTCCGACTTAGACCCTGTTCTACGAGGGGACTTTTTGGTTTTTTTGACTCTTCACGTTTTACAAGACAGATCGTTCTCTCTCCTCAAATATGTTAACCCAAAAAAAAAAATTCAATGAGCCGAAGTTAGTGTAACAAGCTCTTAATGATCAAATGAACCAATCCATTCATTTTATAATGCTCAATATGTTGATTAACTACGTAAAAAATGAAATTGATCGGACATCAATATCAACTTGAACGGAGCATAATATCATAATAGAAATGAAAGGTTATAGAAGGAGAGGATCTTGATTCCCATGGACATGGGGTTGCTGCTGTACATGTGATGCACAAGAGGTGTTGTGCACCATTCAAGCCGTCCATTGTTCGGATGGACGGCCCAGATTTCACCTCGGCACCTTTGCATCCAAACCGTTCGTTGTTGTGCGTGCAAAATGTAATCTGGGCCGTCCATTCGAGCAACGGATGGCTCGGATGGTGCACAATACCTGTTGTGCATCCCATGCACAGCATCAACCCCAAATCCCATTTTCATATAGATTTATGCTTCATTTTCGTCCATGCACAATTAATGTCCGTTTTGTTTGATCGCTATAATAAATTACGTACCATCATTTAGAGTTGATATCAACTTACGTTATAAGTGAAATTAATATAATATATAAGAGCATCTCCACTCTTTACCCAAATTTTTACTCAAATTTGAGTAAAAACTTGATTTGATACGACTCATTCCAATCCTTACTCAAATTGTACGGTGGAGATTTAATCCACACCATTGAATGACAAAAGGGTAAATAAAAGTGCAAAAAAAGAGCCTTGAAAATTTGGTGATGAGCAAATTTGGTGAAACATTTGAGTAAAACCAAATTTGGTGAAGGATTTGGTGATGGAGTGGAGTGTGATTTTTGGTGTTTTTGACGCAAATTGATTTTGGTGAAAGATTTGATGAAGGGGTGGAGATGCTCTAACGTGTGCTACCCTTCATCCTATCACTATTAGCTCGATAGATTTTCTTTGGCTAGAAAAATTATTTGGTAGTCTTGGGGCAGAGCCACGTGGTACCAAGATCATGGCCGGCCCTTGGGCAAGGCCCAGGTCTAGGACATCAAAAAAGAGAGATTTACGGGCCGGTACAACACATTGGAGTAAATTTCCTCCGCGTCCAGCCCAGGTTCTAAATATTCCCATCAAGGTAAATACTCTAATTTGTACCAAAATTACCCCGCAACCCAAGGCACAGAGAGAGAGAGAGAGAGAGAGAGAGAGAGAGAGAGAGAGAGAGAGAGAACGCTCGCAGCCTAATCCTCTCCATCTCCCACGACCAACTCCTCTCCATCTCCAATCAGCCTAATTCTGTAAATCTGAACCACTAATTTGACTTTCGGAGTAATTTTTGTGGTTTCTAGCATTATTGTTCGGAACACGTTTATATCCAAAAATTACAGAGTGGCACGGTTGTTGTTCTCCAATTAATTTTATCAAAATTTTGATAAAATCAAGCCCTTGATTTTATTTATTGATGAGGAGAGTTGATAAAATCTGTAGATTTTTTAGATTTTTGAATGCAAAAATCTACAGATTTTATCAACTCTCTTCACCAATGGATAAAATCATTGGTTTTATTTCATCAAATTTTGATAAAATCCATTGGAGAACTCACCCTTAATTTACATCAAGATAAATGTACTATTATCATGTGATCGATTATTTGATGTCTTATCAAAATAAGATTGCTTGTGACAATTGACAGAGATATGAACACTGAACAATTTAATTCATGGACAATGGTAAACTTTGCCCTTAGAGCAAAAGATAATGTGTAAAAGAGTATATTGATTTCCGAAAAAAATGTATTACCAATACCTATGAAAGTGTATTGTTATCCGTGAGTGCATTGATATCCTAACTCATTTGTCTTTTAAGTCATATTACCTTCCGGCTAGTGGGTGGAGATTAACAAAACTCTTAATTTATTACTTCAATTTTTTTTGAACAAGACTACATCTTCATTAAATGTTGCATTTTGTCAATGCTACAATCACTTTTTTGCACAGTTCCATATAATAAAAACTCAAAAAGTGGAATTATGCTCCACTAGTGCAATGACATTGTGATAGAATTGCCCTCCACTACTCTTGTGTGATATTTTTTGGGGGCACTTCTTAACTAATCAAATTTGGCGTAAAAAACATAAATTTGGTAGTAATTTTTTTGCAAGAAATGTCTAGTGAATGGGCCTTACATTGATTCATTTACGCTTTATTGAATGTGCTAATTCACTATTTTATCTAGTATCTTTTATGTCTATTTTAGGAATTAGTAATAGTTATTAAAGTGCGTTTCATGGTGTCAAGTGACACCATAAGAGACTATGTGGCATCGACACCGGATGAGACACTCCAGCTCTGCATTGTGTTCTTAATCGGTTCTTCTTCCATCCCGAATTTCTCATTCATTTACATACATACGTGTCATTTTTCAATTGCCTATATCTTTCAATTTATAATATTTTTTACAATTTTGAAAACTTTGTTTAATAGAAGTCATCGAGAATTATTAAACGAGATCCACATCGAACCTATGTAATAACATTATACATTTGAAAATATAAACAATTTTTTAAGGTGTCATGAATAATGAAAGTGGACAAGAAATTAAAGACGGAGGGAGTAATATTCTTCCTACAATTGCCTAATGGACCATCGAGGAACGCCGTTTAAACTGTAAGCCAGGCTCATTGAGCTGTCATTTAGCTGTCATTTAGTTGTTGTTAACTAACAGTTAAATAGTCAATTAGTGGTCTATTAAATGTAACGATTTCTTTCCTGTTTTGTAAGGTTCTTGTTTTTTCTGTTAAGTAGCAGTTTTGCTTTCCGTTTGTTAACTCAGGTATATGTACCTGATCGACCTCTGTAATTGTTAACACCTGAAATGAAATTGAAAGACATTTTTCTCTCTCTCTCTACTCTCTTTTCTTCTCTTTGATTCGTATCTTAGGGTTTACTTTCTACGCTCTTTTCTTCTCTCTGATTCGTATCTTAGGGTTTAGTTTTACAATGCACATCAGTTGAAGAATCGTGAACTTCTATATGGTATCAGAGCCTCCAACGACCTCTGTCAAAGATTTCGATTCTGGAAATTAATCGAGTGATTAGACATGGCAACCGCTGTGAATTTGTCGTCATCATCAACTGGAGTAATTGAGCAAACCACTGTAAAGTTGAATTTACCTCCCTCTTTGGTTTTCCTGATTTCCATTCATTCGTGACTATCAAATTGGATTCACATAACTATGTGTTATGGAGAACACAAATTGAGCACGCCTTGAAGGCAAACAAGTTTTTCGGTTATGTTGATGGTACAATTCCATGTCCGTCTGCAACTGCAGTGCGTACTACAGAAGCTTCAATATTTGAGCCTGATATGGCTTTGTGGATAGTAATTGATAGTCAATTAGTATCATGCCTAATAGCCACATTATCTGCTACTACTTTACCCTTGATTCTAGGGTTAGAACATGCGTCTCAGATTTGGGAAATTCTTGAGCAACGTTTTAATTCTGTATCCAGAACACATGTTCATGATCTTAAGAGACAGCTTTATAATGTAACAAAAACCTCAACTCTAGAAGCCTATTTTGATACAATCAAACAATTGGCATACAAATCTGCTGCAGCAGGTGCTCCAGTCTCTGATGAAGATCTGGTTTTCTATGCCATGCATGGTTTACCTACTGAATTTGATACTCTTCAAACTGCACTTAGTGCAAGAGTTGGAAATATTACATTTGAAGAGTTAGTTACTATCTTGAATGGTGAGGAAATGAGAAGGAATAAAGCTGCTCATGTCAATGTAAACACAGATGTTTCTTCCTCAGTTTTTGTGGCAACACCTAGGGCTCCTACACCTGGTAATCTTACTACTAGTCAGGTGTCACAGCAGCAAGGGGTATTGTCTTCTAATGCTACTCAAATACAGCAGCAACAAATGCCTGTTGTTCAATCACAGCCTGCTCCCATGTTTGGTGCATCTTACCCTCAGTTATATAACAATTTCAGGTCTAATAATAGACCAAGGGGTTTCAGAAATCAGAGAAACAGTAGACCAGCTTGCCAAATCTGTGATAAAACCAATCATACGGCTAAAAACTGTCATCATTGTTTGAATCTTCAGTATCAACCTCAGCCATATCAACCTTACATGACAAGTTCACAACCCTATCCTCAGGCACATATGGTACAATATGGAAATTCACCTGTGCAGCCATATGTTCCACCTGAAATGACAAGTTCACAACCCTATCCTCAGGCACATATGGTACAATATGGAAATTCACCTGTGCAGCCATATGTTCCACCTGTTGCTGGTTCATCTCAGGTTCCACCACCAAACTTTAGCCCTGGATTACTGCCTACACCACCTCAAGTCTATTTTACTCCAACACAACCATTTATACCTTCTTATCCTACATACCAGAATAATCAGCCTCAATTTACACCTTCTTATTCTACTTCTATTGCTGCTACACCATCATTTCCTTCTACTACATCTGCTTCTTCTGGCAATTGGTTTCTTGACAGTGGTGCTACAAATCATGTCACCAATGACCTCTCAAATCTTTCTCTTCAACAGCCTTACAATGGTAACACAGGAGTGGTAGTAGGTAATGGTAAGTCCTTACCTATTTCTCATACTGGTACTGCTGTTTTGCCTACTCTTACCTCCTTTTTATCTCTTACACAATTGTTGCATGTTCCTGCTGTTAGTCACAATCTTTTGTCTATTCACAAGCTTGCTTCTGATAATCATTGTAGACTGATCTTTGATGAATTTGGTTTTGTTATTCAGGACAGATAACCAACCAGATTCTGCACAAGGGTCCTTCTCATCAGGGTTTATACCCAATTCTGCCCTGTACTAGCAGTTTCACTCAAGCATTGATGTCTACATCATCCCCTTCTACAGTTTGTTCTTCCTCTTCTGCAACTTTATGGCATAATAAACTAGGTCACCCTAATGCTACTTTACTTCAATACTTGTCTCAGCAGTTGAATGTACGTATTCACAAGCCTTTTGATGTCCATTGTGTGTCATGTAGTGTGACCAAAAGTCAAAAACGTCCATTTTCTTTGTCTGATTCTTGTGCTAAATTTCCTTTTGAACTAATGCACATGGTTTTTTGGGGGCCTGCCCCAGTTGCTTCTTTCAGAGGGTTTAGATATTATCTTGTCATTCTTGATGATTTTAGTAGATATCTGTGGGTTTTTCCAATGCATTACAAATCTGATGTTCAGCATATTGTTACTCAATTTACTGCCTATGTTCAAACTCAATTTCATGTTACTATTAAATCTTTTAGATCAGATAATGGGGGGGGGGGGGGGGGGGGGGGAGTTTATCAACAAATATTTGAGTCATCTTTTTCTTGAACATGGTTTAATTCATCAAACCTCTTGTCCTCATACACCTGAACAGAATGGCAGGGCAGAGAGATCTCATAGACACATTATAGAGACTTCTCTTGCTCTTCTTTATCAGGCTCATCTTCCTACTGAGTTCTGGATGGAAGCCTTGTTTACCAGTGTCTACCTCATAAATAGATTACCACATTCAGCCATTCAATTTCAAATTCCTTATACGGTGTTGTTTCATGCTTCTCCTGATTATGCCTTTCTTAAACCCTTTGGCTGTTTGTGTTACCCTTGGTTAAAACCATATGCTCCACACAAACTCTCACCTAAGTCTACTCCATGTGTTTTTCTAGGTTATTGTCCTACAACAAAGGGCTATAGATTCTATGATCCTATTTGTCAAAAAGTCTATACATCTAGACATGTTAAGTTTGTAGAATCAGAGTTTCCCTATCCTAATCTGATTTATCTCTCATCCTCTTCAGTTTCTCATTACTCTTCTAAATCATCTCCTTTCTTTGATATTACTCTAGCCTCAGAAGATTCAGTTCCTCTTTCTATTCCATCTGTTCCTATTTCTACCACTATTCCTATTCCTTCTTCTAATATTTCTTCTTCTCCTTCTCTGTCCTCTAATGTTACTCTTCCTGTTATTGTTCCTGTTTCTTCATCTTCTGTACCTGCACCTTTGCCGACTTCTATCTCTTCTTCTCATCCTATGGTCACAAGATCCAAACATGGTATTTTTAAACCCACTGTTCCTTTTTCTCTCTCACTCACTACCTCTCCTACTAATAATTCATTTTCAGCATCTTCTGAACCTAAGTCCTTTTCTGAGGCACTTAAAGATCCTCATTGGCAGAAGGCCATGTCCACAGAATATGAAGCTTTGTTGTCCCAAGGGACTTGGTCCTTGGTGCCACTGTGGACGGCCCGTGGATGGTTCGGTTTTGCATTTGAAAAGATTGTGATTGTTAGAGTCGCCACCCGGATTTGAGATCCGAACCCAAGAAACCGATTAAAAAAATGACTCATTTGCCCATTAGAAAAAGATTTTACTGGTCATGACGGAACCAAAGATTTCTCGGATTCGGGGGTTTGGTTACGAGAGGGGAAGGGTTTTACGGCACCCCTCTCGCCCGGTCCGTGAACCGGTCTCTATTCAACATTTTGTGGGATTTTGAAAATATTTGAAATTCGATTTATCCACGTAGACGGGGAATCGGGGATAGGAATCACATAACAACAATATATACACAAAAGATACGAATCTACGGTGGATGCTCGTGCACGTGATCTACATGGGTGATGATGATAACAATAAAGAAAATTACAACAAATATTCACAGAAGTAAATAACAACAGAAGCTGTACTTCGACACAAGAGATTATAGAACATAAGATACTGATTTACAACCTGGATCCCAGTATAGGGATTGAGCGCTCAAGGGTGATGGCTTGAGCGCTCAAACCAGTTTCTGATTTCTGTGAGTTTGACCCTTTTTACGGCTTCTTTTCTCATTCTTTATAAGATCAAACATTAATAAAACGTTTTTCATGGAGAATCAGGTGAAAACAGATGGCTTGATCTCTTAAAGAATGATAAAAAGAGGAGAATCACCACAAATTAATAAGGGAAATGCTTGAAATAGGATGTGAGAGAGAGATTCAGATCATAAACATGAGTACAACAACTCACACACACCAGAAAGAAGTTTAAACATGATCCGTCATCGAAACTACCATCGATCAGCAAATGGCCTTAGAACATATTGAGCGCTCAAAGGCATGACCTTGAGCGCTCAAGCCATAAAGTGGCTTTCTGGTTTCTGACTTGAAAATAGATTTCGGGTGATTCTCAGGACCATAAATATACAGATTAAAGATGTTTGAAGTTGAACAGTCACTGTTTTACTCTTAACTATGAGATTTGCAAAGATTTTGATATTTGATCATCATAAAATAGTTAACTTACACTCATGCATGTGATTTTGAGGTAGAAATAGGCTGTTTTATGAGTGACATGAGCATAATTAACTATTTAATGACGATCAAAACCAAGAGAAAGCACAAAAGTTAGCAGAATAGAGACTGTTCAGAACTGGGATTGAGCGCTCAAGGCCTGAGGCTTGAGCGCTCAACCCCTATTGCAACTGTAAATTTAAAAAGCGTTTTGTTCAGTTATTTTAGACCCTGTAAGCCCAATGCAAGTACAGAAAGCTTGCTTGGACCTACTTGTCTTCCTCAGAAAGACCAAAACAGTGTGGTTTTCACATGTTTGACTACCTTTTGAAAATGATTGTAACTTGAGCTTGATTCTTGGCTTGGTAGTGGTTGATTTTGGACGTTTTGGTTGGTATTCTAGATGAGTGAGACAGTGTATGTGATTGATTGATGATCAAAGATCGAATTTAGAGCTTGAAAGAGGGTTTTTTGTAAGTGGTTTAGATTGTGAGTGAGTGGTTTTGTAGAGAGAGAAAGTAGTGAACGATTTTAAGGGCTGTAAGAGGGCTGGAGTGTGTGTCCTGGTCCACCAAACCAGTGGGCAATGGCTGGTTTTTATAGGGAGTGAGTGGGAGGGAAGAGAGGAGAGAGAGAGAGTGGGTTTTGTATTTGAAATGGGTTAGGAGTAGCTTTAGGAGTAGATTAGGGCAATGTAGGATGTATTATACATGTACAAGACGTATACAATCAGTTAGACGCTCCTCCCTGCATGAAATCTCATGATGAGATACTCTGCAGATTCCTGACTGGGATCAGAGTTGAGCGCTTAAAGCCATGGGATTGAGCGCTCAAGGTGGAATTTTTGGGTTTAAGCGCTCAAGGTCCAGAGCTTGAGTGCTCAAGGTTACTGGTGGCAGGTTGATGGTTTTGCTTGGTTTGGTTATTTTTAGGTGATTTTGGACTGTTTGGCGATGTTTGGTTGATTTTGATCAAGTTCAAGCCATTTTCACCAGTTTCGGGTAGTCGTGATTGGTCCGTTTCATCATCGGGAATGCTCGAGCGCATCCTGGGTTCAAAATCGGGGTGTCTACAGCCACCTCCCTCATCTGCCAACATTATTGGCTGCCATTGGATTTTTAAACTCAAGAGACACTCAGATGGTACTATTGCACGATACAAGGCAAGATTGGTGGCTAGAGGTAACCAGCAAACAGAGGGTCTTGATTACACTGATACTTTTAGCCCTGTTATTAAACAACCTACCCTATAGATGGTTCTTTCTTTGGCAGTTCATTTTGGCTGGAATCTTAGACAGTTAGATGTTTCTAATGCATTCCTACATGGTGTTATTCAAGAAGATGTTTACATGACTCAACCGCCAAGATACAAAGATCCTTCTCGACCATCTTATGTGTGCAAATTACACAAAGCTCTTTATGGTTTGAGGCAGGCACCTAGGGCTTGGTATGCTCTGTTTTCCAGTCATTTAGTTGACCTTGGGTTTCACAATAGCTTGTCTGACACTTCTTTGTTTGTCAAAGCTCAAGGCTCAGATCTTACCTATGTTCTCATTTATGTTGATGATATCATAGTTACAGGAAATAACCTTGGTTTTGTTTCCTCTCTTTTGACTCAACTTCAGAGTAAGTTTGCCTTAAAGGATCTGGGTGATCTACACTATTTCCTTGGTATTGAGGTGTTTAAAGACTCCTCTGGTATGTATCTTACACAAATGAAATATGCTTTAGAGGTTCTTACTAAAGCAGGTATGATGGAGTGCAAATCCAGTTTATCCCCTTTCTCTACCAAACCTTCTACATCTTCTGATTCTCACACTCCTTTTTTCAGATGTACACTTATATAGATCTCTTGTGGGGTCTTTACAGTACTTAACCCTCACCAAACCTGAAATTTCCCATGCAGTGAATTTTGTATGTCAGTTTATGCATGCACCTACTCACTCTCATTTTGCAGCTGTTAAACGAATTCTGCGTTATGTAAAGGGTTCTTTACATTAGGGCTTATACTTTACTCAGTCCCCTTTGTTTCTCACTGCTTATTGTGATGTCGATTGGGCTGGTAGTTCATTGGATAGACGATCCACTTCTGGGTTTTGTGTCTTTTTTTGGGATAATCTGGTTTCTTGGAGTGCCAAGAAACAACCCATTGTGGCTCGTTCAAGCACAGAAGCTGAATACAGATCATTGGCTCATACCACTGCTGAGTTAGTATGGCTGCAATAACTACTTAAAGATCTTCATGTCTCTCTAGATGGTGTTCCTGTTGTGTTCTGTGACAACTTATCTGCCATCTCCTTAGCCTCTAATCCTGTTTACCACGCACGCACTAAACATATTGAAGTTGATTACCATTTTATTCGAGAGAAAGTTGTGGCTAAGCAAATTTCAGTTCTTCATATCAGTACAGAGGCTCAAACTGCTGACATTTTTACTAAACCTTTGTCTGTTACCAGGTTTTAAGCTCTAGCATCCAAACTTCATGTTCAGTCCCTACCCATGAGTTTGAGGGGGGCTGTAAGCCAGGCTCATTGAGCTGTCATTTAGCTGTCATTTAGTTGTTGTTAACTAACAGTTAAATAGTCAGTTAGTGGTTTGTTAAATGTAACGATTTCTTTCATGTTTTGTTAGGTTCTTGTTTTTTCTGTTAAGTAGCAGTTTTGCTTTCCGTTTGTTAACTCAGGTATATGTACCTGATCGACCTCTGTAATTGTTAACACCTGAAATGAAATTGAAAGACATTTTTCTCTCTCTCTCTTCTTCTCTTTGATTCGTATCTTAGGGTTTACTTTCTACGCTCTTTTCTTCTCTCTGATTCGTATCTTAGGGTTTAGTTTTACAATGCACATCGGTTGAAGAATCGTGAACTTCTATATGGTATGCACTAGTGTAGCACCGGCCTTCTTACCCTAGTAGCCTCCCAATCAGACTTAAGTAAATAGTGAAACACTGAGCATTAAGGCTTTGTTTGGAAGTTGGGGAAGGAAGTGGAAAGGGAGGAAATTTTTTAAAAAAATTCCTCTCAGCTGTTTGGTTGCTAATGTAGGGTGAGTGAGAAAATAAAAGGGAAAAAGTAGGGGTAAAAATCGGTCGGTTCGGTTAGGTTCGGTTTTTGGGGTGTTCGGGACCGAACCGATCTGTTCAGGGTGATTTTGCTGGGAACCGATCCCGACCGAAAAAAATAATGGACCGATCGGTTCGGGGTGCTTCGGTTTTTTTCGGTTTTTTCGGTCCGGCGTTAAGATTTGTATTATATGCTTATTAAGTTATTATAATACAAGTTGTGTTGCTTTTTACAATTAAAGTATGCATTTATTAGAGTTGCATGGAATTATTTATAAAATCGGATTCTATTATCTCATTTTATTAGAGTTGTATGGTTTTCGGACCAAATAGGGGTGGTTTCGGTTTTTTCCGGGAACCAAAACCGAACCGAGATGTATTTCGGTTTTTTTGGTTTTTTTGCCAGACTGGGCCGACCGAACACCGAACCGAATTTTTGGTTTTTCTGTCAGGTCGGGTCCCGTCGGTTTTTTTTTTCACCCCTAAGAAAAAGTCAAGGAAATTTCGAGATTATCTGTCAATACTTGGACGAGAAAGAGGAGAAAATTGAGCACCAAAATTTGAACGTTAAACAGCGCGCTCTACTCTGAAAACTTCAACAATATAAGAAGAATACCAACACCATTCTTCAAATTATGGAGAAAAGTACAAGGGGTATTCTCCAAAATTACCTCTTCATATTTTCTTCAATTTTCAACGTTGTGTTATGTTAATGCGAGCAAAATATAACTACTGAAATTTTGGATTTTGACGTCTCTTTGGTTGGATGATTCAATATTTTTTGTAATTTGTTAGTTTGCTCTATATTAACTGTAGTTCTCTCTTTTCTTTTTTTGTGTGTGCACGAGCGCTGGTAATTCTACGTTATGTTATTTTTTGAATGTTCAATATATAACTCTCTCTTTTTTTTTACCTCTAGAGATTTGGACACACGTGATGCTTGTGCAAGACGAATTTTGCATAAGAATATGCAGAATTTTGGATAAAATTCGCACAAACAATAATTAGTCGGAAGTTATTGTCCATATTTTTTTGCAAAATTCAACTTGCACGCACGTCGCGTGCACCTCGACCTCTAGTATTTCCTTGCGACCGAACGGAATCAACTCGGGTGGACCCGTTGGAGTACCAAATGTGATCAAACAAAAGTGTTTGTACCATTAATTTCCTATACCATTCCAAGTCTGGACCATACTAGTCCTAAGCTTGAAGATTTTCCCCATGGTCCATGAAGCTGATGTTGGAATTTATATTCATGTCCCATAAACTCTGATCATGTACGAATAGATCCATTTGACCATACTCCTCTCTTATTGATTAGCTAAATCATTAATCAATCTAGTACTACTCCATGTAATACTCAGCTTGTATATATATATTTTCTCAGAGGTTAGAGCATCTCCGGCATTTGCCTAAGAAAAATGTTGATTTTTATTTTGGCTAGTCAATAAATTGATCCAGTACCCAACAGCCTAGGCATTTTGGCTATTCAATACAATACAAAAAAAAAAGAAAAAAAATAATAACTATATATACGCATATATACACACTTTCATTTCTACTAGTCGCCTAAAACCCAACAACACATTCAAAGCCACCGCCTGAAGCCGGAAACCCTTTGATATCAATTAATCCTCGCCGGAATTTGTCACAGAATTACTTCAGAACTGTGGGGTCTTCTAGACTTCTAATGACACAAGGCTATGGAAACTAAGAGCATCCTCATCAGGGGAGGCAAATCCCCCTGATAGATAAATTGTTGAGCCAAAGCCAAAAACTTCCCCCACATCAGCCTCAACAAATGCATGGACAAATTGCAAAAGTTTAAACTTTGCTACAGTGACTCAATATTCCTAGCAAGTCACTGTTCATGGGCTACCGAATTTTTAATGATTCTCCCCCACCTTCCGTACCTAGGTGGACAACGGTGGACCACTCCCCAACTGGGGAGAATAATAGTTTAACAAAACCTTTTTTTTTTTTTTTTTATCAAACTTGAGGGGAATAGTAAAGTTTGGATAGAGAGTCTAATTTTGTAAATTTTTGGATAAGTGACTTGCTAATTTATAAAAGGTGTTTTTGAGGTTAAATTTGATGTTTTTTTTGTTGAGGCTGATAAGGATGCCCTAAGGCTTGCTTTGGCAAAAAAGCAATAAACCTCTTTTTAGTTTATTCGTTTTGTCTTTATTTAAAAAAACAATATAGTACTAATCGTTTTGTTTTTTGGTAAAAATAATGTGTATGGCAGTTATTTTTACCCAATAAACTAAAACACCCAACCTTATAGCCGGATGTATCAGGACTTGGGGTTGTGGCTGTGCACGCCCCGTGCATAGCAGGTGTTGTGCACATCCGGACCGTTCGTTGCTCGGATAGACGGGGTGCACAGCAGTTGTCATGCATATCCGGGCCGTCTGTTGCTCGGATGGACGGCCCAGATTTCATCTTGCATGCACGACAACGAACGATTCAGATGCAAAGATGACGATGTGAAATCTGGGCCGTCCATCTGAACAATGGACGGCCTGAATATGCATAGCACCTGCTCTGCTTGGGGCTGCACAATAACAACCCCAGATCCAACGTATCGTGGGAAAACTTCAAAGTACATTGGAGTACTAAAAAATAAAGACCTTCTGGTCCCGGGAAAATTTAAATAGGTGGACCCGACTTTTATTAAGAGCAAACCTACATGTTTGTTGAGTCATTTATTCAGAAATTTTGAAAAGGAGTTGGGTTGTCACTGTGCAAAGATAGAGATGACAGTCTTTTGCTTCCAATTAATTAGCAAAATTTTCAAGATTGTCTATTCTACTTCTACGTAGAAGACAAGTTTAAGATCCGAGACTCCAATTTTCCCTGTGATAATCCTTCTAGACACGCAACTCTCATGTGACACACAAAGGAACTTATCATGCATAGACGTCCGACTTAGACCCTGTTCTAGGAGGGGACTTTTTGGTTTTTTTGACTCTTCACGTTTCACAAGACAGATCGTTCTCTCTCTTCAAATATATTAACCCAAAAAACATAAAAAAAAAAAAAAAAAAATTCAATGAGCCGAAGTTAGTGTAACAAGCTCTTAATGATCAAATGAACCAATCCATTCATTTTATAATGCTCAATATGTTGATTAACTACGTAAAAAATTAAATTGATCGGACATCAATATCAACTTGAATGGAGCATAATATCATAATAGAAATGATAGGTTATAGAAGGAGAGGATCTTGATTCCCATGGACATGGGGTTGCTGCTGTACATGTGATGCACAACAGGTGTTGTGCACCATCCAAGCCGCCCATTGTTCGGATGGACGGCCCAGATTTCACCTCGGCACCTTTGCATCCAAACCGTTCGTTGTTGTGCGTGCAAAATGTAATCTAGGCCGTCCATCCGAGCAACGGACGGGTCGGATGGTGCACAATACCTGTTGTGCATCCCATGCACAGCAGCAACCCCAAATCCCATTTTCACATAGGTTTATGCTTCATTTTCGTCCATGTACAATTAATGTCCGTTTTGTTTGATCGCTATAATAAATTACGTACCATCATTTAGAGTTGATATCAACTTATGTTATAAATGAAATTAATATAATATATAAGAGCATCTCCACTCTTTACCCAAATTTTTACTCAAATTTGAGTAAAAACTTAATTTGATATGACTCATTCCAATCCTTACTCAAATTGTACAGTGGAGATTTAATCCACACCATTGAATGACAAAAGGGTAAATAAAAGTGCAAAAAAAGAGCCTTGAAAATTTGGTTCAAGATTTGGTGATGAGCAAATTTGGTGAAAGATTTGAGTAAAACCAAATTTGGTGATGGAGTGGAGTGTGATTTTTGGTGTTTTTTACGCAAATTTGATTTCGGTGAAAGATTTGATGAAGGGGTGGAAATGCTCTAACGTGTGCTACCCTTCATCCTATCACTATTAGCTCGATAGATTTTCTTTGGCTAGAAAAATTATTTGGTAGTCTTGGGGCAGAGCCACGTGGTACCAAGATCATGGCCGGCCCTTGGGCAAGGCCCAGGTCTAGGGCATCAAAAAATAATCTAAAAAAAGAGGCACTCCAGTAATTTTTAGTGTTAGGCTGAGTAGGAGTCTTTTGAAGCTGAAACAAGTAGTCCAATTAGGTTTTAGGGCTCTTAAAAATTGTTGTTAAAGCCCAACAATACACACAAAGCAAAAGCCCATTTGGTGGCCTAATAAAATCGGAGGATAAATACACTCATTTTTTTATTTGAAATTATGTAGTGAATAAGTTCACACGGATCCCTTTAAGTGTTCAAGTGGCCGGTGAGATTGGGCTCCTGGGTTAATTGAGGTGCATGAAAACTAAACCGGACACCTGAGTTACAAAAAAAAAAAGTTTCAAATTTGAGAACTTAAAAGATAACAAGCACCTTGGTGTCAAGCCCTAACCACTAAGCCGATCCTTTGGAGCATATTAAAAAGATAAAAGAAATTAATTAAATAAAAGTTGCAAAATTGTATATTAGAGCATATTAAAAAGATAAAAGAGATGTAGGTAGGAATTAATAAAAGAGATAACTAAATAATTAAATAAAAGAAATGAAATTAAATAATTAAATGAATCAATATAAAGAAATGAAATTAAATAATTAAATGAATTATATAAAGAAATGAATTAATATAAATAAATGTAAATAATTAAAGGAGAGGAGGGCGCGTAGTATTTTGCCTTCGGGATTAGGCATAGAGCACCCAAATATCTTGGACTGCCCCTGAGTCCAAGAGGCTCAATACCATTGAATAATTACCTCCTTAATCAGGGCATGTTTAGTTCTTTTTTTTTTTTTTTGGTCATTCGTCATTCCTAATCTATTACATGGGGGAGGAGGGAATGAGACTCGATCTCGGGATGCAGTGTGGGGCATCCAAAAGCTCTACCGCATGAGCTAGCCACCACTTGCGGGCATGTTTAGTTCATTTGCTTATTTACTTCGTGCGTACAAATGAGTCCGTGGTTTTAGCATCAATCGAAATTAAGGTCTGCGAACTGAATTAAGGCCCTGTTTCTCTTAGTTTTTTTTATTTTTAAGCTGTAGTCGTCTATAGATAGAAATAAGTTTTTCTTATTTTGGCTTTTTCGACTTTTTATGTGAAGAGAGACTTTTGGTGCAATAGACCAAAAGTCCAAAAAGCCGAAAAAGATGAAGGACATCTGATTCAACACTCACAAACCAAATATCGGATCCAAGAAAAAGAAATGCAACCACTTATTAAGCAGACTTGAAATTTTTCGTTTTTTAAAACTATAGTTAAACTATTTAGAACTCAAACGGAAATCATGTTCATATGCGTATGCCGCATAAACGGTAAAGTTTGGGTCATTACATATCAGGATCATTCATTGCTACAGTTAATGGTTCATATTTGGACTACCTCGTCCACTTCATTAAGGACTGAATATCCTTTTGTGGATTCATTTCGGGTCCAATACAAACAATTCGAGACGTTAATTTCATTCGGAATATATTTCTAATGTGCCATGTAAAAAGTAAGTCTATTGGAATATGGATGAGTTCTTGATCAATTTATTTAATTTTTTGAGAATTTACAAGTAAGTATTTTGAGTGAAAAATTGAACAAATTGACCGAGCACTTACCAATAACTGAATTAGCAAATTTTATCTTGGGCACATTAAAAATTATATTAAACAAAATGAACGTTCCGTTTGGATACAGAACTTAAATACTCATATTTTGGTGATACTCTCTATATCTTTGACAAATCTCTCATACCTGCGATAATGAAAATATGGATCCATTTAGATCGACAAAAGAAGTACAGTAATATTATAAAACCCATCAGGAGATCCCACATCGATGGGAATTAAATATAATGAGTTGCAACGAGGTATTGCATAACTGGATATCAATCTTTTGAATCACGTGGTTAAGGCTATAAGAATTAGTAGGTCAGCTGTCACAAGTCGTTATAGGTGATATCATAGCTTGCACCAACTGGAAATGTGAGGTGGGTCCTGCAAGGGGACGTGCTTGAGTGAACCCGACAAGGGAGGAGCTTGACATGCTTAAGCAGCTACTTGTCTCACATCGCTTAGTGCATGGGTGGAAGCAATTGACCATGAGGCGCAACGAGGACATTGCGATCTTAAGTGGGGGAGGTTGTAAAACTGATTAGGAGATCCCACATCGGTGGGAATTAAATATGATGAGTTGCAACGAGTTACTGTATAACTTGATGTTAGCATTTTGAGCCACGTAATCAAGATTACGAGTTAGCAGGTCAGTTGGCGCGGTTGTCATAATAAATATGATCCATTCATTTGATTCACATTATCGAGTTGGTTACAGAGCAACCAGACATTGAAACGACATTGATAAAGTACATTTGTCTCAAAAAAATTTACTCCCTCCGTCCCATTTTTAGTGTACATATTTTCATTTCGGGTTGTTCCTTAATAAATGTGTGTTTTAAAAAGTTAATACGTAAAAGTTTGTACAATTATCATTTTTCCCATTTAAAAAGTTAGTTGTAAAGAGTTAATGGGTAAAAGTGGAGAATAATGTTGAAAAATAGACGAAAAGTTAATATGAAAATTGTAAAATGAGGGTAGAAGTTAATGTGAAAGATGTTATGATGATATTTTATTTAATAAATTAGATTTACAAAGCAACACATTTAAAAAGGAACGGAGTGAATAACTTGATTGAGACGAAATTTCAAGATAGAGTTGTGTAAGTTACTCCTATATCGCTACCAATTTTTAATCAATGTTTTTTTTTACATGCACAAGAACAAACTGAACTAGCAGGATAAAGTAGACAATATCAATCACGTTTTTAGCGAAATGAGCCAGAGCACTGCGCAACAAGCTCAATTCCATATTTGAAAAGGTATTACAGTGGGATCAGAGGCGGCTCCACCTTAGGGTGTGGGTGGTCACCCGAACACCCTGAATTTTTTTTTTTGTTAGAAATACGTGTAATTTTTTAATTTTTATTTATTTTTTGTCATTTTGAACACCCTAGCCACGATTTTTGAACACCCTATCCAAAATGTTTTTGAACAAATAAGCCCACAACATATTTGAATACCAACCCAATTAGAGCCCATCCTAAAATAAATAAGGAAAAGAGAAAATCAAAAATAAAAAGAATAAAATAGAAACGGGAAACATATGGGTTTTGATCATTCCGGACCCCCTATCCGACCTTGGTGCAAAGAAACTCGAAAAATAATCTAGGGAAGTAGAATATTTTTTTATCCGAAAATTACACATTCTTTTCGTAGGGAAGTACTTTATTTTTACTGTGAAAAGGGTTTTTTAAACATGGGAAGTGGGGCTTCAACCCCGTTAAAGATCTTGATTAGTTCTTTAATTTAGTATTAAAAAAAAAAAACATGTACGAGAGTACTTTATTTTTTATAAAAAAAATTACACATTTTTTAGTAGGAAAGTAATTGTTTTTGCTGAGAAAAAAGGATTTTTTTTTTAACGGGGGAAGTGGGGTAAACCCCGTTAAAGTACTTCCCTATGAAAAAAAGCGTGTATTTTTTGAAATAAAAAATAAATTACTTCCGTATATTATTTTTTAAGTTTCTTCGCACGAAATTAAAGATCTCGATTAGTTCCCTAATTTATTACGAAATAAATAAATAAATAAATCATGTACGAGAGTACTTTATTTTTTGATCCAAAAATTACAGGTTTTTCTTTTTTTTATTGGGAAGTACTTTATTTGGTGGCATTTGTTGATATTAGTAGATTTTTTTTTGTATGTATAGTTATGGTTTCTCGATGACCTTAGTAGAATTTCTGAACACCCTCGCGAGAATTCCTGGAGCCGCCACTGAGTTGGATCACTTTTGTCCAGATTTTGACTTAGCTTTCTGTGTTTTCATGAATTTGTGACCGAAACACTGTCTCCAGCTGTTAGTGGCCAAAGGGCTTGCTCTCTTTTTAATGTTGGGTCATGCTAAGTGCTAACGTGTGTCATAGTGCACCCATTAAAAGTATAAAAAATACATTTTTGTGGGTTCTACTTGTACAAAAAAATACATTTTAAAAGTATACTTGTACGTTTAAGTACACTTAAAGATGTACTTTAAGGTACAAATGTACTTTTAAAGTATACTTTTGTACTCTTTAATGGGTGCACTATGGCACCCATTAGCATTTTCCTTTAATGTTTCTGGTTCGAAACTTTTTAAGTGCTCACTTTTTATGGGGTTCGTCCAAACAAAATTTTCTTTGTTTTTAAATGTGTAGTGGACGGTAAAATTAGTCTCTCATTATTAATTGAAGTGCATGTAAATTGACCGAACACTTTTAGTTTTAAAAAAATGATTTTTTTGTGACTGATAACTTAAATGGTAACTTTTAAGGAATTTAATTTTACTTTTTCATAATCGGTTTGCACCTTTTTCACTTTTTGCTTTTCTCCTTAGAATCCACTTACCAAGGTCCAAGGCCATTACCATCCACTCTCTCCTCCTAGTTTGACTAATGCCTCTCTTGATACTTCAATTTAATAAGTATTCAGTATTCTCAATTGTAAATTCGCAATCAACAAAAAATTAATCAAATTATCAGAAACACTACCTCATTGAAGTCAACACCAGCTCACCCAACATCTTTTTAACAAACCCACGTCCTTTGGCAAAAAAAATTACTCACTCCGTCCGCATTTGTTGGTCCGTTTTGGGGATTTCAACTTATTAAGGAGACAAAATGATGACATAATTATAGTACTTTTTGTGAGACAAATTTTCCTTTTAGCCCATTCTACAAATGACGGTAACTATTAATTAATAACAAAAAAGAAGGGTAAAAGAGTAATCTCACTCTAATTTGTACTTTGATTTGACTACATGGACAATCTTTATGGGACTGAGAAAAATATGTTTGTGAACTAACAAACGCGGACGGAGGGAGTATCTGTTTTTTTAGTTTTTTCATTTTGTCCTTGTTCAAATTTTTTTTTTGCATTTGTTAGTTTTGCGTCAAGATATTGTGGTTTCTGGATTTATCTCGACGAGACGAATCTAACAAGTATAAATTTATGGTCAAACAAAATATTTTTTTTAATATAGCCGAAAATACTTGGATTATTGGATTAATTTTGGCTTTATTAAAAAAAAATTGAGTTTTGACCATAGTTTTATACTTGTTAAATTCGTCTCGTCGAGATATATTCAGAAACCACAAAATCTTGACGCAAAACTAATAAATAAATTTGAATAAGGACAAAACCAAAAAACCAAAAAACCGATTTTTGGTTTTTTTTTTTGGCAAATCACCCCTCGACACACCCAAAACAAAAACAAAGATAAGAGAATATGTGTGTAGATATACATAGGGTTATATTATTGTTCTGTCTGATCTAGGTCCCACTTTATTTAAAGATTGCCAGCCTTATTCCGTGTTTGTTATCCAAAGTGCAGAACTGCAGATAAACGAACCACACACCCGAGTTTTGGACAGCCGAAATGCGCGTTGAATATCGCAACGTGATATTTATTTTGCACTTAAGTCTTTCTTTTCTTGGATTCAGACTATACCTATGTGAACCTCTTAATTTCAGCGAGAATAATTTGTCTTTGACTAAAGGAAAATGAGATTAGATGTGCGTGTAATTTAGCACGAACGCCCGTGACCGTCGGGAAAAATTAAACGGACCACATGTACATGCAATTGCAATGGACCCGAGTCGTTTGAACTCTCAAGTCTGAAAGCAATACTTCAAAACATACAAACAACTCCACAGAATTAAAATTTCGGACTCTCTCCAAACAAAAACAAAAAACAAAGACAACGACGCAACACACCCTCTCTCCCACAGGGCCACAGCGGGGCCTAGTATATTTTACCTTTCCGTTCATTCCGCTTAATTCTGTTTTCAAACCCACCCAATTAAAATCCTCTTTCCTCCTCCACCTTCCGCAATTCTCGCATAATTGAGCCCAAAAAAAGGGCTGAGAAAGTAGAGAGAGAGAGAGACAATACTCTACAAGATTTTTTCCCTTGTATATAAAATCTATTTTCTTCCATTTCACAGTCTGTGTTTGAGGAAAAAGCTCGAAACCCATCTCCCATTACCGGTTTCTTGATCTGGGTCGACCCGCATTTCTCTAGAAACCCAGCCAATGTTTCTGGGTCCTTGACCCTGACCCGTTCTGCTTCATGGGTTGTGTCACGTCGAAGCAGGCGGTGTCGGTGACGCCGGCTATCGACCACTCCGGGGCGTTCAGGGAAAACGGGTCGGGTCGGAGCCGGGTAAGTGGGGTGGTGGAGAAGAAGAAGAAGAAGAAGAGGACTGAGTCGTCGGGGATGAGTGGGAGCGAGTTGGGTGAGTCAGGGAGGACGAGTTCTAATGGGCATAGTTGTGGTGGTGGTGGTGAGTCGTTGAGCTTTAGGTTGGGAAATTTGCAGAAGTACGTGGAGGGAGAGCAGGTGGCCGCCGGTTGGCCGGCGTGGCTGAGTGCCGTCGCCGGTGAAGCCATTCACGGTTGGGTTCCACTCAGTGCTGACTCTTTTGAAAAGCTGGAAAAGGTCGATACTTTTCTTTTTTCATAGATGCACTTTGATAGTATATATGTACATAGAGATGTGTGTGTTCGGTTTTATATTTGTCACTTTCCAGTAAATTATGCACTCAAGATAGTTAATTGTCCAACACTTTGTTAAGTTGCATAATACTACCACAAAAAATTGTTCTAGGTGCCTGATTCGTGAAAGGTTGTATTTTTCCCCCTCCATGTTTGAATGTTTTGACAAAAAATTTGCCCGACGATGATATAAAATGAGAAGAAAAAGAAGGAAAAATTTGTACCAGAAATTTCCAGCAATGAATGCATTAGTTCATCTTTTCAGCATAAATGTTATGGTTCTTCGATGTTAACTTGAGAGTGATATTTAAAGAGGCTTGCCATTTTCAACGTCAGTCTCTTGCATTTTCAAAAGACTGGGAATTGTGTTTTTTTTTTGCAAGTACTGGGTTTTGTGTTTTAATTTTGAAAACTTGGTGAAAAAATGTACTCTAACATTTTCCCTTGTCACTTATTACACACCCGCCCGTTCAATTCATTTGCTTTGTTCTGTATTAGGAATGGGCTGTCCAAAATTTTAAGTTTGTTTTGGCTTTACCTTTTCAAGCTTGGAAGCTAGAGAAGTTAATGAGCAGACTTCTTGTCATTAACCCTCGAAATTGTATGCAATTGGCCAGAACCTATACTTCCCCTTTGTATCTCGTGTGAATATGAGGCTTATCTTTTAGGGTGATAGTGATACATGTTTGTCCATATTCACAAACAACTAATGATTGCATAATTGAGAGATTCTGGAATGCTAAGAAATGCAAATTCTCCTACTACTGCGAGAAACATAGATGATTTAGTATTCAGCTTCCTTTTTATTTACTTTCTTGTTTCGTCCATATAAATCCTCTTGAAGAAAAGTAGTTTCAGAAGTGTTAGTTTAGTGCTTTTCATCCTGAACATGTCCATTAACTGTTGTTTACACCACTCTAGGGAGTTGTTATTTAGTAATCTGGTACCCAAATGTCATCATTCTAAGTACCACATTTGCAAAGATATTGTCGTAGAGCAACTGAAGACTTGTTGAATTGATGGTGAAATTCTTTTCTGTTGGTGGCCATAAATTCGATTTTTTCTTCTTCTTCATGTATCACTATACCCACTGCGGGAATAACTAAGAAAGTATCGTTCTCTAGATTTATCTTTTACCTGTGTTTCAAAGTTTACTCCATAGTTGTTGAAAATGTCAACTGCTTCGGCAGATTGGACAGGGTACTTATAGTAGCGTCTTCCGAGCACGTGATTCAGAAACTGGGAAGATAGTTGCTCTGAAGAAGGTGCGATTCGACAATTTTGAGCCTGAAAGTGTTCGATTTATGGCACGGGAGATAATGATTCTACGCAGGCTTGATCATCCGAATGTCATAAAACTAGAGGGTTTAATTGCTTCCCGATTATCGTGTAGCATCTACCTGGTATTTGAGTACATGGAACATGATATTGCTGGCCTCTTATCTTGTCCTGACATTGAGTTCAGTGAAGCACAGGTTTGTTCTCACCCAATTTGTTTATATAATGTTTTTTTTGGTCCATATCATATTTGAATGGAAATGACACGTTCAGAGAATTGGGGAGGTATTAGTTTGTAAATTACATCATAGAAGCCATTTGGAATGTAAGGAAGCCCAACTTTTGAGTTTGGTAATCCTGAAACGATTGTGAATGCTAAAAAGAACAATAAAATCAATCAGTGGTATAATACACAAAGAAACTTGAGTATTTCACTCAACTTCCAAGAAACGTGAGTATTTTATTTTGTATATGATTGTGAGTTATTGTGTGCATCTTCCATAGATAAATATATTCAAAATCAAATGGAGTTTTTAAGTTTTGGCTTCTTTGTACTACATATGCCTCCTGTAGTGTGGAAGATAGTGAAAACTTGCGAAACAGTAAACCCAATTGGATTTTTGGTGTAGAAATACACAAAAGATGCACGTATCTATTCAAAGGAGAAACAGACCTTTCTTCGACTGGATAAGTTGATTTTTGTTACTTCCACGCTATAAGATTCAATTTCTTGTGTTCTGTAGGTTAAATGCTACATGAAACAGTTGTTATCTGGACTTGAGCACTGCCACTCGCGAGGTGTAATGCATCGCGACATTAAAGGTGCAAATCTTCTGGTAAATAACGAAGGAGTTTTGAAGATAGCTGATTTTGGGTTGGCAAACTTCTGTAATTCCGGCCCTTCTGCGCACAGGCAACCTCTAACCAGTCGAGTTGTCACTTTATGGTACCGACCTCCAGAACTTCTGTTGGGCTCCACAGATTATGGAGCTTCTGTTGATCTATGGAGTGTTGGCTGTGTATTTGCTGAACTTCTTGTTGAGAAACCTGTCCTTCAGGGAAGAACAGAGGTAATTGCCTATCACCTTAACTGCATCTGCGTTTGATGTGTATGTTTGGTTGTATGTAGTATTGTACAATCAAACAAGTTAGGTAGTCTGTAACCACAACCAACCAGTTACTGGTAAAATGTGTAAGGTTGTCTGGCCTTGTTGATTTATCTTACTTGTAAAGCTTTTCATAGAAATGTTAGAGAATTACCCCAATTTAGGAAAACCTCTGCTACATTTGATTTATAAATTGGGACTCAGAAACCATTTCTACTACTGGAAATCTAACAACTTCTACCACGCTAGCTGTGTCGAGGATTGGAATTAGTGATCAGTCCTTGAGTAGGTAACTAGATTTCACTCTCATAGTGCAGTCATTAAGCAGTACTGCAGAATAGATTTCCAATGGTCATTTGAGGGAGCTAGAATAAACCAATTTCATAACTATTGGCTTAGGCAACACAACTTGATGAAAATTTCTTTTGCTGACTTTACTATCTGTTGTTTTCAACCATAAATGCAATCAAAATGGTGAAGTTTTCTAACATGCGATAATGATGGTAGGGAAGGGTGGAGGACTTTTTCAAGAAATGGCTTGAAATAGCAGTTTTATTCTTTTTTACTGTGAACTGTACACAGTTATATAGATAGTGTGATGTTCAAATTTAGTATTTTCGCCAGATAAAGTTCTAGAAATAAACTTGTTTGTTTACAGGTTGAACAATTACACAAAATCTTCAAGCTTTGTGGATCACCTCCTGACGACTACTGGAAAAAGTCGAAACTTCCTCACGCAACTCTATTCAAGCCCCAGCATCCTTATGAAAGCTCACTCTGGGAGACCTTCAAGGATCTACCAAAAACTTCTGTGCATCTGATTGAAACTTTACTAGCTGTGGAACCACAAAAGCGTGGGACTGCCTCTTCAGCCCTTGCATCTGAGGTATATTCACGTAAAGTATATATATCTTTCAAAATTTCTCAAGTGCTGGTTATAAAATACACTCACAATCAATTAACGGTGAGTTTCCACTAAGGTATTTCGGTATTCTTGGACTACAAGTTGTCAAGTCAGTTGATGTATATGAGGAGAATGACTTGTTGATTTGTCAGATTTGACAACTTGTAGTCCAAGAATACTGAAAATACCGTAGTAGAAACTCACCCTCACTGATAGATTATTGCTTGGCAATGCTACAATACCCAATTGTCTCCTAGCTTAAAATGCTCAATGTATACTTGCTGTGCACAGTATTTCACAACCAAGCCTTTTGCATCCGATCCATCAAGCTTGCCAAAATATCCACCATGTAAAGAGATTGATGCAAAACATCGTGAGGAGGCACAGAGGTAAAGATTCTCGTCTGTAATAGTCCATCAAGACTCAAGTTCCTGTATCGGTCTAGATATTTTGATTTTGATGCAGCAGATATCTAGAGCCAATCAAAAGTTTGCATCTGACCTGAATTTTTTGGTATTCTTATTTACGTCCAAATAACATAGCTGGCTTTTAACATAAGGTGAAGAAACAAAAGCAGTTTTGCTATTCTTTGAGAGTATCGTACAAAATTTGGCAGTCAGATGAGTCAAAACCAGTGTATGCCATCTGGGAGGGAGGGTTATGTATCAGATCTTAGTTCTTGTCATGAAGTGTTGTAGCCTGATCACCACTTACAATTATGAAGTTCAAGTAATTTGGTTAAATCCTAGGATGACGGGTCTGTTTGTTGTCGAAACTAAGCTTGCTCTGAAATCTTATGTTGGTGGTGGGCTTAGTTTGGACATCCAAATGTTCTGAAAATGGATTTCCTACCCAGAGAATTTCATAGTGTTTGGCTGACTAAATCAAATAATTCTCAGCCTTTTGTGCTTGTCACTCCCTTCGACTTTTTGTGCTGCCTTCAGTGAGTCACTAAAGCTTTCAAGCATTAATAAACTTGCACTGTGTTTTCAGGAAGCGGCTTGGTGGGAGAGTCCGAGGACCTGAAACAAGAAACAAGCATTCTAGAAAGCCAAATGGAATCAAGAAATTGGCACCAGCAGAGGTCTCTCTCTCTCTCTCTCTCTCTCTCTCTCTCTCACACACACACACACACACACACACACACACACACACACATATCAACATCTTAAAACTAGATGCTTGGGTTCTAGTTCTCTCTCCATATGCACTTTAAAAATTTTATTTTTTAAGCTAAGCTTACTCCATTGTTTACGTCTGTGCAGCCTTTGCCACCCAAAACTCAAGCTACCTATAAAGTCGATGGTTGTAAAGTATATAATTGCAAGGAAGGAGATATCATCTTAGGGATAGAGCCGCCTAAGCCACCAACCAAGTTCAAGGAAGAGGCTTCCCACATTAAAAATGCATCCCAAGGGGATGTTCCTTATTCAGGCCCATTACAAGTTTCAGGGTCAAGTGGATTTGCGTGGGCAAAAAGGAGAGTGGATGATTCATCAGTGAGATCACGGAGCAGGTCTAGTTCAAGAAGCCTTATTTTTGAACCTTCCGGTGCATTGCAAATGAAAAACAGCTTTGAGTCAAAACGGCTCGAAAATTGTGAAGTTATACATCGGAGTCGTACCAATTCTCGAGATGAAGAATCATATGACGTAGTCAAGAATGCAATGCTAAAACACTGGAGCCAGATAGAGCGACCAGATTCTTTTGATGCTTCGGATGGGTACCACTCACAAGAACTATCGCTGGCACTTTATCAAAGAGAGGAGATGGCTGCTAAGAGAATCAGCTTGGTAAGCTCATAATTTTGAGAACGTGGTGATATCAATTTGGTTTTCAGTATTGCTATTTTCTGGTATATTGTTGGGAACAAAAAATTTTAAAATTTGAGATTCTTAGCATAATTCAGACTGGTAAAATTAGGTAAATTTACATCTCGTTGCCAAAGACTTATAATATTCAGAGACTAATTTTGGATTTAAGATACGATTCTTTCTTTTCCTCTCCGTAAATCATAATTGTTTTATGGTGGAATTATTTTGGAGTTCTAACTAGATTTGTTCAAAAAGCAAGATGGGGGATGTTTTCTTGGCTAATGGATAATCTATTTTTAAGATATAAGAGAAGTTAAAGATTACATTTCATGCATTTTCTTCTGATACAATCTCTTTAACCTCCGGCATTGCACTTGAAACAGGTTTGTCAGGACCAAGGAGACATGGTAGAATTTTCCGGACCCTTGTTATCTCAATCACATAGAATAGATGAGCTCTTAGAGCGGCATGAGCGGCAGATCCGCCAGGCAGTTCGGAGATCATGGTTCCAAAGAGGTAATTTTGACTTCCAGTCTTGAATTCCACCATCTTACTAACAAAGAAATATGTTTAGGCTTCCAGCTACTAAATCAAGATGACTTGCCATTACAAAACTTATATTCTAAACGTAGAAGTAGGCATTTCTGTTTGTTGTGACCGCAAAAAAAAGTTGATAAAAGTAGAATTTAGCTGCCCCTGAAAAGAAACCAAAATGTAGTCCGTATTGTCATGTGTACAGTTAGCACTAGAAGTGTATGCATTTCATGATCTCTATGCACCTTATTTACTTATAATCGTCTTCACTGTTTTCAGGTCAGAAAAATGGGAAATAAACGGTTACACAGTCGGGCTCAGTTAAGTCCATAAGAGGATCATGATTATCTAGAGCAGTCTCTAACAGAGTTGTCGAATGCTATACTTCCACGAACAAATCATCAGTTGAGTGAAATCTTCAGCATATGGCGTTTGACCAAAGCTGAGAAATGACAATTGGATGAACGAAAATAACACAAACCACGTTGGAGATTCCGCGAAGAGGAAAATCAAGAAAGGGCCCTGGTTTTGGTAGCTCATTCTATCGCTCTTTGTTTTTGTCCCTTTCTTTTCAGCTATGCCGATTCTCCCCCGTCAGTGTACAGCTCTATAGGGGTGTTTGCAATCGCTTTCAAGCGGATTAGATTATAGATGGAGATTCTAATTTAAGATCATAGATCTTGAATGTCAGTTTGAACTGGAAACTTGTTTGCTAGCTGCAGCAAAAACTAGTGTTTTTTTGTTGCAGAAGGTTGAAAATCAGATTCCAAATAATCGAAGTGTTTTTTGATGGTTCAAGAGGCAGCTATCCTCCTCCTCCTCCTTCTTCTTCTTCTTCTTCTTCTTCTTCGCCTTCTTAACGTCGGTCTTCCATCACACTGACGAATGGAGCTTCGAAACTAAAAATGAATTTTTCTGCAGTTCTAGAATTTGCAAAAATGTTGAAGACGCAAATATGGGTTGGTTCTTGTAGCTCACTTCTGCTATGTTATGAACTTGGAAAGACGGCAACAAACGACCTGTTGCCATCCATAGGGAGCATTTTTTCATTCTTCTTGTTGGAACGGGAAAAATCCATAGATACATCATACATGGTGTGTCGTTTTGGAGCATTAAAGATAAATATGGCTGTGGCTCGTGAGCTTTAATCTGTTATAGCACTCAGGGTATACGTGATGCATGTGCAAATGGATAATGAAAACATAATGTGTAAGTTAAATACTTTGGGTAGTCCGGAGTGATCTATAGAGTATAATAGAAGATGGCTTTGGTTTAACAAAAATTACTCTGGGTACACTACTCGTGCACACCAAGCTGACGTGGCGTATGAGGAGTTTAGCTTGGTGTGCATTTGATGTGTGCAGGAGTGGTGTACTCATAGCATTTCTCATGGTTTAAAAGCATAGCTATTCATTAACTTTGCAGCTTTTTGGCCATTTTAGTTGATATATGTGAGGATAATGACCTATCTCGAAAAACGTAGAAAGTCGAAAAAACCAAAAAAGCCGCTTAGTGGATCTTCACCTAAGTATAATGCTCCCTCCGTCGCAAAATGTTAGGACCTCTTTGGGATTCCAACTTTTTTCAAGACATAATCATTACATTTTTTTATTTTTTTTCTTTCCAATTTAGCCATAATCATTGAAATAATTTGTCACATGAAAAAGTAGGGGTAGATTTGGAAAGTTATCAAATAAAGTACGTTAAGTTATATAAAGGGACTTAACATTTTGAGACTGTTCAAAATGAAATACTAGACTAACATTTAGAGAGGGTTACCGTATATAGATCACCCTCATCTACAGTGGCAAAGAAAAATGACCTAGAAGTTCATAGTTCTAATTGGCAAACCAACCAAATAGTGGAATATTGATGGTTGGAACCGTGTCTTTAGGCACCGACATACGCTAATCTTTATTGTCCTGTGAGTTATTAAAAAAAAAAAGTTAAATAACCAAACAAAAGTGAGTAAGAAAAAAAAAGTGAATACAGTAATTTATGGGCTCTATGATGTCTTTAAATAACCAAAAAAAGAGAGGTTATATTGTCAAAGGCATGCTTGTAACTCCTAATTGTAATCTTTTTGAAATGCATATAAATGTATAAGAGGTCAAGCACACGCGCTGCGCGTGCAAGTTGAGTTTATAAAACGTCCAAAAAAACCACACTTTGATGAGGTCAAAATGGATTTCAAAGAGCGGACGTGCTCGGTGCTTCCTCTTCTTTTCCTAAATTGGAAGATGGAAACTGGAATGCTTGCGTTTGAAAAGGTTTGGAAACTCGTATGTCACTACCAGAGAATTTGAAAACTACCAAGTATTTGGAAGATGGAATGTGATGTGGAGATTGATAGTTTTTGCACTGTTGGCAGGTTTGAAACGGTTACAAAGAGTTAAATTGTCCACTTTAACCCTCAGTTTCTTTTCTTTCTTTCTTTTTTTTTTTTGTTTTTATCGGCACACAGTTTCTTTTATATAGTGACAAAATGTGATTTTTTTTGTTGGATAATTGTGGAATATGAAAAGTATATTACACAACCTCAAAATTGTGGACACTAAATTGGTGCTCCCTTTTTATATTAGACTAAATAAACACACAGAGAGAGAGAGAGAGAGAGAGAGAGAGAGAGAGAGAGAGAGAGAGAGAGAGAGAGAGAGTTCCAAACACCTGCTAAAGGGATATAGGTCCAATTTCTTATGAGAGGTTACAAACTACTGTGTGATGGAAGTGTTGAGAGGAATTTCTGAAAAACTGCCCTTCTCTACCGGTAGAGCCCCCATATATATAGGGTTGCCTGATTATTCGTCTACCGGCAGAAGCCTATCCCCGACTAGTAGAACTTGGGAATTTTTACAAAATGGAAGGACCGGTGATTGTTGGTGACACTATGGAGAAAATTTGATCAGGTGATTCAGGAAAGGCTAAAAGCGACACAAAATCGACAAAAGAGTTAGGCGGTTTTGGGTTCGAAAAAACCCAAAAAGCCACTTAGTGGATCTTCACATAAGTATAATACTCCCTCCGTCCCAAAATGTTAGGACCCCTTTTGGATTCCAACTTTTTTCCAAGACATAATCATTACACTTTTTTATTTTTCTCTTTCCAATTTAGCCATAATTATTGCAACTTTTCTTTGGAATAATTCTTGTCACATCAAAAAAGTAAAAGTAGTAGAATTGAAAAGTTATCAAATAAAGTACATTGATTTATGTAAATGGACTAACATTTTAGAACGGGAGCTTCTATTCGCAGCCCATTTTGGACTTCATACAGCCCATTTGCTAAATAAAACCCTGCTGATGTGGCAAATTTTAATTTTTGCTTCACATAACCCATAAAATTTCCCAAATTACCCTTGTTATTTTTCTTCTCCCAATTCACTCAAAACCCACCCACTCTCAAAACCCACCCACTCTCAAAACCCACGCTCAAAACCCACCGGTACCGACCGACCTCCATCACCACCGGTACCGACCGACCTCCGATCTACTCCCTCGTCTCACCGATCGATCGACCTCCATCACCACCGCTACCCACTTTTTCCTCCGACCGACCTCCATCACCTCTCTCTCTCTCTCTCTCTCTCTCTCTCTCTCTTGCTATTTACTCGTCTGGTTTTGGCACATTTCGGATATTTACTCCCGAAACTAAACACATAATTCGGATACAAACTACTGAATTATGGCCAATATTGCGGATATTAACTACCATCACCAATTTCGGATATAAACTCCCGGTTTTATAGGTAAATTTCGGGTATTAACTACCGAAATGTATTGCGATTTTCGGGACTGTGTGTACCGTTTCGAACGAACAACGGCTGAAAAATCGAAAAAGCAATGGGTTACTCTTGGGTCGTTTTTTGCTCGAAAATCTTCATGTCCGGGTTACTCTTGGTATGTATTTGTGCATCCATTGGTGGATTTGGAGTTGTAAATTGCTCCAATACTCTTTGGAGCTCTTCTCCCAAATCTAGTGAGGGAGAAGATCCCTCCATTGATTCAACATGGTTCTCCATTGAGAGAGAAGAGAGATGAGGGGCAGGGGAGGACAATGGGGTTAATGGCTGGAGGAGGAGGAGGGATTTTTTCACTGTGGAAATGAGAAAACGATGGAAGAAGTGAAGGAAGAAGAAGATAGGTTTTGGTATTTGAGGGGCTAAACGGTCTTTTCACAAGGAAGGTTTTGGTATTTATTTTGGATGGGTTGTATTGAGGGAAAATGGGCTGCGAATAGACTCACCCTTTTAGAACTGCATAAAATGGAATACTAGAACTGCATAAAATAGATTACCCTCATCTACAGTGGCAATGAAAAATAGGGAAGTGGCCTCAGTAAAACTCTATAGAAGTTCATAGTTCTAATTGGCCTGATAAGTTTATTTTTGCTCAAAAAAAAAAAAAATTCTAATTGGCAAACCAAGCAAATAGTGGAATTCGGATGGTGTGGATAAAAAATTCCAAACAGCCGAGTGTCCTTTGCTTCTGAGCCTCAGTTGACAATGTCGCATCCGTAACCAATCCAATTGTTTGGAGAAACCTCACGGTGTACTATATAATGGAGACCAAGATTGATAAATGACTGAATATTGATTGTTCGAGCCGTGTCTTTAGGCACGGACATGCACTAGTCATTATGATGTCTTTAAATACCAAAAAAAAATGAATAATTGACGGGCTTTATGATGTCTTTAAATACCAAAAAAAAAAAAAAAAAAAAGGTTATATTTGTCTAAGGCATGGTTGTAACTTGTAACTCCTGATTGTATTTTTTTTTTTTTTTTTAAACTCAAGGGCACCCGTGCCAGTTGAGTTTATAAAACGTCTAAAAAAACACACTTTGATTTGATGAGGTCAAAATGGATTTCAAAGAGCGGACGTGCTCTGTGATTCGTCTTCTTTTCCTAAATTGGAAAATGAAAACTGCCAAGCATTTGGAAACTGGAATGCAAAGGCGCTTGAAAAGGTTTGGAAACTCGTATGGAAAAGTACCGAGTATTTGGAAGATGGAATGGGGTGTGGAGATTGACAGTTTTTGCACATGGCAGGTTTGAAACGGCTACAGAGAGTTAAATTGTCTACTTTGCCCCACATATTTTTTTTAATTGGCATGCAGTTTCTTTTTATTAGACAAGCTCACTAAGTTTAGCTTGGCATTTGTTCTATGTTTACAGAATGTTATTTTGAGTAATTTGAGCATTGTTTTAACCGTAGTTACCGTAGTTAGTTTCTTTTGCAACCAGGGTCGGCTCTGACATTTGGGAGGCTTAAAGGGAATTTAAAAGGAAGGGCCCTTAGTTTTTATGAAGAAAAATTCAATATAAGTGGCTAACAAAAGGTATAAAGATTAATATTTTAACTTGGTAATTTAACAAACATAAACTTTTAAATTTTTATACCATTAGAGATTTTTTTTTCCCCGAAGTATCAATCATAGAATGCATTTTTCTACATTAATATCATTATCTATAGTTATAAAAATACGATTTTTAACGATAGAAAATTATTAAGTTTAAGTATTTTCTATTGAAGTTTGTTGATTCAAAAAAATTTATTTTAGTTCATTTGTCGTTGTCAAAAGTGATTTATTTTGTGGATTTGATAGTAAAAGTTAAACATAAAATTAAAATAAATAAACCAAAATATATATATATTTTTTTAAAAACATATCAAATATGGTGTGCAAATTATTTTAACATTGGACTTGAGTAACATCTACCACTAAAAAAGCTTTATTAATTTATACTAATACTAGGTACGATGGTTCGTGCGTCGCACGAGTTTCTTGTCCGTTTTTTGATGCGTTGGTTGTAATATGTTATTGGATTTTGTATTTATAATTTGTGGTAATGAAAAATGTGCTCTTTTGACTATACAAAGAAGGAAAGAGTCATTTGGTTTTTTGAATAGGAGAGTTATGATTTGGTTTTTATAGGTACATAAACGTACTATTAAGCAAAGTATTTCACAATATGTTTGAACCTGAGCTACCAAAAGTTACATACATCACTCTTGGACATGTTTACCTGTTTTAATTCGCATTCAATCCAAACTACCTGATTTTTTATATTGTTCTTTTCCAAGATTGAATCAAATAAAATAAGACAAAATATGAAATAATTTATGTCTAGTATGCCAAAGATATATATGCTTCTCATATATATGCGCATATATAGATACAGATGATTACATCTGATATGATGACTAAAGATGCATATTGTATATCATAAGCGATATTTACAAGAAAATATATACAGAAATTTAATATACCAAAAACAATCAACAGCACCAAATAACAGATCACGCCAAAAAAGAACTCAAAACTCCAAAACTTATGTGAGAAGCTGTTGAAAACACAGATCATATATAGGACCCATTTAAGTGCATGCATATCATCAACTATATTCAAAACACAAATACGTAAATGAATCAAGTAACCAAAACAAAATTAATACGAAGAAATGGGAAATTTGTCTAGGGAACAAAAATTAAGCCGAAAAACTTACTTAAACTTTTTTCGATTTCTCGCAGCCAAGTCGAATCTCAAACCATCGCAAACGAAACAAACCCAAAACATAAATCTTGATTCGCCATTGATTTATTTTGCTCTCTCTTTGCAGCAAAGATAAAGGCAAATCAATAACTCCCTCCCCCAAAAGTCTTCTCTGTCTGAACTTGTCAGAGGAAATATTGAACTCAGTACACAATAATCTCGAAGGGCAGTGCATCTAGGCACTGTAGTGACCCGCAAACTAATCTTAAGCAGAAAGTTTTTGGCCCCCTCACCCAACACGTGTAAAACTACAAAAAGTAGAGGTCGGGAAATATAAAACAGCCACCCAATGCAACTAAATTACAACAAAACCAAGCATGGTAAAAAGACAAAACAACCCAATGAATGGCATCTAAATGACACAAAAACCAACACCCACAATCCGAACCTGAGGGGTAATATCGGCCAAATTGGCCAATTAACCAAACAAATTCAATTTCAAGTCTCTCTTATATAAGCCCTTCGGTTTGTGGATAATTGGTGCAAGAGTTACATGAGGTAGAAAACTAAGAAAAAAATTACCTGGCAAAAACAGTCCCCCCCAAGTGTTGAACATGGAAAACCACCGATGTAGTAGAAGTGCATAAACCACCGTGCTAGGCTTTCCATTTGCGTTTCTTAGGTATTATATATATATATACAGTCCCGTTCTACTAAGGCCTCCGTCAAACTCTCAATTTGCGGACCTCATGGATCGGGGTCGAATCTCGACGATCCGAACCGCTCAATGTATTTAAAACGTGTTTTTATGGGTCGCCGCGAGGATTCGTCCAAAAAAATACCCGGAAAAGCTTCATTCGAGCTTTTTTCGATAAACTATATATGTATGGTTATTATGAAAAACTGCTCGGATGAAACCCTTTCGGGTATTTGTTTTATGTGATTCTTCACGATAGTCATGGAAAACATGTTTTAAACACATTGAGCGGTTCGGATCGTCGAAATTTGGTCCGAAAAATCAAGAAAGGAGTGGTCCTCACGGAGGAGATCGTTGAGGGAGTCCTTAATAGAATATCTTCTTATATATATATATATATACAGTCCACTTCCAGTCAGGGCTCCCGCATTTTTTAAAAATTCGGACCTCCACTTTCCGGATCGAATTTCGACGATTCAAACCGTCCAATGTGTTTAAAAGGTGTTTTTAATGGTCCCTGCGAGAAATCAACAAAAAAATACCTGGAAGGGCTTGATCCGAGTAGTTTTTCATAAAAACAAACATATACAGTTTTTATGAAAAATTGCTCGGATCAAGCCCTTCCCGGTATTTTTTTTTTTTGCCGATTTCTCGCGGGAACCCTTAAAAACACCTTTTAAACACATTGGACAGTTCGGATTGTCGAAATTCAATCGGGATCTATGAGGTGTGGATTATATATATATATAAACAACTTCTATTGAAAATGGGCCCCCATTTTTTTGCTTAAATTCCGGGCCTAAAGCTGCCGTAGCTCTTGCTTCACCACAGGGCCGGTCTTGTTTGCAACTCTAGTTAGGAAGTTTGGTTGACCGTTGTATAAGAGCATCACCAACAATGAGAGCACAAATTCTCTCTAAAAAGATTGATGAATAGTGTTTTACTTACTCACATCTCTTTCAACATTCCAACAATCCTCTCTATTATTCTCTCTATACCAATTAAATAATATAAGCTAATACATATAACATATATACACACACATAAAAGGGGAGAGAAAAATAAAAAATGGATTAAATAAATGGGTTTGGGAGTGAATAGTGGCTCCCTAAAAAGGGGGTGATAGGCACTATTCACATATGTATTTTACCAACCCGTTTGTGGAGGCTCTTGGAGCTCAAATTTGATGTTTGGCTGGGTAAAATAGAGATCGGAGGAAATTTAGGGAGTTTGTTGTACATGCTCTAAGAGTATCACTAGTGGTATACTCAAACACAAAAATACTCAAAGATGAGTATTTTGATACACAAAAGAGGCTCACAATGGGAAGCAGGGGGGGTGCTGTGCGCACAGCACCCCCCCCCACTTCCCTCACAATGGTATTTAGAAAAATACTCAAAATTAACATTTGTTACAAATACTCAAATTTTGGCATTTGGATACTCAAAACTACCAATCTTTCTCAATAACCAAATTTTGGGGACCACACCCTATCAAAAGTAACAACATTCTCTCCCCATTTTTCAAATACTTAATTCAAAACTCAATTTTTTTGCACTCTCTCAAAAATTGAAATTATCAATTTTTAATCTTTATCAAAATATGTTCAAGATTGATCTCATTTTAAACGTATTGTGAATATCTTTTAAATGGTACTAATATTATAAAAAATATATATATATACAAATTTAAAGTTGTGCCCATTTTATGAATAAAAATAGAGTGAATAATACTTTTTTGATTATGGGCACAAATGAACCATTGTAGAAGGGTAGATACTCAAACTTATAAACCCATTAAATGAATACTCAAAATGTGATGTGGCAATATTTGAGTATCCATATTTGAATATACCATTAGTGATGCTCTAAGGAAGTTTTCCTCCGTTTGAATCAATCAACGAAAACAAAAATACAGTTTCTCTTTCTCTCTCCTATCTTCTCTCTGGTTTCTCTCGTTATCTCTCTCTCGTCTCTCTCTTTTCTCAATCATCGATGTTCACAAACCTCTAAGAACAAACATATCAGATTGATTTCAGATCCTCTTCATGGTATCAGAGCACTCGACATTTGTCCATTGCAACCACGGTCTTGAAGTTTGGGTTTTCTCGAAGTTAGGGCTTTCATTCAGCGATTTCAATTCAAGAATTGATACAAAGAAATCATAGAAGTGATCATGGCGATAGCATCATCTACATCGACAGTTTCTACCGATTCAACTACAGTGAGATTAAATCTTCCTCCATCCCTGGTATTTACTCCAAAGCCCAAGTATATCTTCCGTTTTTGTTTTATGAAGAAGCAAAGCCAACTTCTTTTTGTTTCCTAATTCCTTTTTGGGCCCTCACTTGCGCTGTTTTACAATTGAAGATTACACGGAATAGAGCATGACTATTTGTTCATGTGAGGAGGATCCAAGTGAAGTGCTCACAATTGCAATCCATACTTTGAACCTGATTGGGAGGAATTGAACAGTAAGGGAAATTGAATTCCAAATTGTTGCCCTTGCCTCCCCACTAACAAGGAAACCAAACCAAACTGACCCTTGTGTCCCAATCAATTGGGGTCAATTACAAGAATCTTGTTCTTCCATTGAGCTCTATCTAGGGCTACTTAACCTAGATTTAGTAAGCCCAAGTCCTTTTGTATCACGGCATCCAAAGTCAATTTAGGTCTTCCTCTTCCCCTAACCCGACTATCCACTACTATCATTTCACTCTCTTTGACTACTGCATCTGTAGGTCTACGATAAATAAGTTCAAATCACCTTAATCTATGTTCTCTCTACTTATCTTGTTTAGGTACAACTCTACTGTGTCAAGAATAGTTTCGTTTTTAATTCCATCACTCCTAATCTTTTCACACATTCACCTCAACATTCTCATTTCAGTTACACTCATCTTACTCACCTATTGCTTCTTGACAGGCCAACACTACGTCCCGTAAAGCATCATTGCTTGGATAGCAGTTATGTAAAATTTTACTTCCAATTTGTTAGGTATCCTTCGATCACACAATACACCCGAATCTGGTCTTCGCTTGAGCCACTCAACTTGGATCCTACGGGTTACATCGTCCATAATCTCCATCCTTGCTAAAAATTGAACCTAAATACCTAAAATGCCTACTTTTTGGTATCTCCTGATCCTAAGTCCTCTCTTCTTTTGTCTGGACACTTCTTTTGTCGCTAAACTTACAGTGCATATTCTCAATTTTACTACTATTTATCCTAAATTCTTTGGGACTCCAATGCTTCTCCCCAAATGATTACTAGCAAGCAAATGATTACTAAACCTTCTCAATCTTTCGAAGTTACTTTTAACACCCCACATGCTTTAAGATGTATAAAACCCTGGGAGACAGTCACATATGCCTACATCCTTGCTCTGCCAACCCTGTCGCTTCTCCTACTAGCCTAACACCCTTGCCACCTCCTCCTTTTGGAACCCATGTCTTGTAAATAAATGAGGAAAAGGTCAAACTCCATAACCCCAGATGTAACACCTATTGTCAATTGTCAAATCCTCGCATGAGCCACTGTCCACACAGAGAAAGCCACCTCAGTTAAAGCCTGATAGAAAGAGGAGAATTCCATTCCGCTACCTCTCCATTCCGTACGGGAGGGCTAACAAGCCGAAAAAATTGGAAAATGGTCCCAGTCTTGGAGCGATTTCCCGAGCCTGATACTCCAAAACATCTGGCCCACCAAAAGTAGTCGGCCATCAAAGCCTCCCTGTCCTCTTCTCAATGAAGGTTTTCAGAAGATTTTTCTATATTTAGTTTGTTTTTCATCATTACTAGAAAACCCAAAAGTAGTAGTATAGGAGTTGGAGCTGATTTTCAATCCCATTATTTTTCTTGGGTGCCATTGCGTATTATTTTATCACACTTAACTGAACAAAGTAATGTTTGGAAGGCCAAAAGTCGGTTGGTTTGAGCCACATGTAGACGCGTTGTGCTCAACTAGATTTTTTGTTAAGTTTTTTGCTTTATGATAAACTTGCACAGCTATATGTTTTACTATTATTTAAGGAAAGGGGTGGAGTTTAAAGAATGGCGTCCGGGCACTTGCCAAATGATTGTATTTTATTATGTGATCATTGCAGAAACTCTCCCCTAGTCTCGTTTATACCCAAGATAGATTTCCAGTTGTTATGATTATGAACTTGTAATTGTGCAAGTCATCCACGTGGTAGCGGATCCGCTGTCCCAACTCCCCGTCCCTTCCATCCGAGCAATCAACGGCTCAGATTCTCAAATGAATATGGATGGCTCAGATTTGTTTGGGGTGAGATGGAATCCGAGCCGTTGATTGCTCGGATAGACGGCTCGGATGGATGGGCCAGGGAGTTGGGACACAAAAATTGGGACAGCGGATCCGCTCTCCATCCACGTATGCACAAGGTTCGAGTATACGAGGCTGCTTGGCGTTGGGTTTTAGGTCCCCACTGGGTGCATGTGTGACTTACCAACTTTTAAGTATGTTGTTGAAATGGATTCTAGGCTGGAATAACCATATTTGTCGAAGTTTTGTGATGAGGAAGTATTCAAAACTGAAAGGGAGAAATTGTTAGGATGCCCAGTTTTGTTTATTGATCGATTACCATTTATTGTGTTTTTTCGCTGAGCCCTTTATTGATTGATTAATTGGTTGGTTTGTCTGTTTGGTTTATCGGTGACAATGTTTTTAGAATGCATTTTTCTTCGAAAAGAAACAATTAAAAAATTGTTGTGGGTGATTTATTTTTACAAAACTGTAAGTTAAAACAGGAACAACGGTAATTGATATTTACACCCCCCAAATTGTTATCCACATCTCTTCTTTGTCTTTTAGTGAAATTTTTACAGATGAAAATTTTACTAGAAGACGAAAAAGGGGGGTGTGAATAATAATTGAGGGGGTGTGGAATTTATTCCCCAGGAACAAACTGTAAAAACATGTTTTATCTACCTAAAATTTCATGAAGATCATAACAGGAACAAACTGTAAAAACATGTTCTTCGTACGAGTCACTAAATAGAATTCTAGTTGCCATTCAGCATAGTAAGTGTGACCATAACAAACTAAACTGTAAAAATGCATCTTTGACAATAAACCATCTTAGTAGTAAGTGTAGCCATACAATGTAGTACGTAGCAAGTTGATGCAAACATCCGGTTATCAAAAAAATGTAGCAAGTACAGACATATAACATAGTAAGTGTTACATGTAAACCCAGTTTTTGTGGTAACACTACGATAAATAGTAAAATCATTTTGTTTTTTGCAAATTCACCTTACTTTTTATGATTTACATATTTTTCAATCTAAGAGTCCATATTCAGTAGGAGCATTATGCCCTCGTACCACTTGGAAGCATGGCAGAAAAATTAGGGTGATATGGGCCTCTTGCACCGTGCGCACTAGTGCGTATACAGTATACACCACTTTTTTTTTTTATATTAAAAAAAATTGTATGTTCCCCCCCCTAAATTGGCTGTCGTTGGTACTCCGATGATATTGTAATTTGTGTTCATACGCATATACAGTGGTTATTTGCTCATTTGGTTGATGGTTTGATTGTATTAGTCCGCAGGTTTGGGCTAGACTTATAGAATAGTGATACATACACACACACAACCACACACACATCACATGCCGGGTGGGACCCACCCGCACACACACTCACATGCCGGTGGGTCCCACCGCATGTGAGTGTGTGTGTGGTTGTGTGTGGCTGAGTGTGTGTGTCACAATCATTTTCCGGACTTGTATGTATTGTTGATTACCCTCTTTAGCTTCTTTTCTTCTCTCTTTGGGTTCAATCGGTTTAGTGGCTCACCAAAACGGGTCAATATAAGGCCTCAGTCATTATCCATGTTGGGTTGAGCCTGTAAATTGATGTTATCGTCATGATTTTTTCTTTATTTCCACTGCCTTCTCCCTTTTTGAGGTAGACCGTGACAATTTTCAATGCGACTCATCAACCCGTCATAATTTCCCACTTATATCCCATGAAAGGACGTGCTCATCTGCGTCTAGGGATAGTAATTCAATCCGTCCCTCCCCGAACCCGCCCTACCCTGCCAAGATAAGTAGGATTTTTTATTTTTTATTATTATTTTTGTGTGTAATAGGTAGGGAAAGAGGGTGATTTTGAATAACCCGCTAGGGTTAGGTAGGGACAAGGGTATGGTCACCATGCCCTGACATACATATATATGTATAATTATATTTATATACTCTTATATGTATATATGAATTATATTTTCGCCCCTTATATGCATCCAATTTTATTTGCATTCTTACAATGTTATTTTTACAACTAAAATACAATATTAGATAGTGGATTTTGGTTAAATTGTAATAGTTATTTTGTGAAGTTTTATTATTTGTGCTCAATAATATTAGAGTTCAAAATATAATTCTGTAATATGTGAAAAAAAAAAATAGGGGCGGGCAGGGTAACAAGCATTTCATGCACTTTTGGTCTCTAAAGTCCAAAATGAAAAATTCATTTTCTTACAAGTCATTTTGGCGGTATTTTAAGAATAATGCTAGTCTTACACCCATCCGGTTACACTCATGGGTTACACCCCCACTTTGATTTTCTGACACGTGGAGAGAGTGTCAAAGGGATTGAGAGGGATACCACATGTCAGAAGATCAAAAAACTGTGAGTTCTATAAATTCAAAAGATCAAAATTGGTTCGGCCATTCCTATTGGATAACCAAACAAACAATTTGCATCAAAAAAACGTTTTAGCCCTTCATATCACAGTTCCCAAATATTACAGTTCCAAAAAGCTATATATTTCCCTGAAACAAGCCAACAAAGTAATATCCTGGCCTGGGTTAAGAAGCAAAATGGGGAAAACCGCTTGAGTGAAAAGAATAACATGTCTATTGTTTTAAGGAGAAAATGACAAAATGAAGACTAAAGTGGAAAAAATGGACAATGATAACAATCCAGTATATCCTGGCCTGGTTTAAGAAGCAAAATGGAAAAAGCGCCTGGAGTGCAAAAGAATAACATGTCTATTGTTTAAGGAGAAAATGACAAAATCAAGACTAAAGTGGAAAAAATCGACAATGATAACAATCCAGTATGTCTAGTCCCCAAAGTAAATGGGTCTCCATCTGAATATTAAAGATCCCTCATAGTCCGCCAATAAGCAAAAAAATGGACAATGATGGCTATCAAGAGTGACACAACTATGCTGGAAAGAGTCGCACTGCTAAGCCCTGAGGAAAGCAATGAAAACATGGAGTATCAGATATCCAGTACATTAAGGGTGCCAAAATCAAAAGACATGTCCAACATGAAAAACAGTAATAT